>BMAO01016437.1:0-104113 GCA_019973975.1 Trichonephila clavata | reverse complement strand
CTTTTTAACTGTATGTTCCATTGAAAATTTTCTCCCGAAGAAGAAGACTTGATTTAAGCAAATGGAGTTGTTATATTTAAGCGTGACATTTAGGTACGCGAAGTTAGTCGATGCATGTTCAATTGTTATAATTGGAGAATAAGTTTGTGATAGCGGTCGGTTCCCGCTCGACTCTAAACCCTTGTGTCTACCTGCAAACCGGCTTGGTGTGTGGAGATAGTGAAGGATCCAGAGACATGATTTCAATCTATTTAATTTATTGTTTCCAGATATCAATCCGACACAATAACAATCTTATTAAAGTAGGTTATAAGATAGTAGAGTGCGGAGGTGAGATTCTATAACACGGAGATACTACTACAGACCCTCTAAGATAGCTTAAATACGCTCAAATATAAATACGTCGCACACTAATAAGCTAACTTCTACTTAAGCAAGCTCCCAATACCTGTACTTTTTATGCATCGGATTCTACACTGGAAACTTGCAGGTGATTTCTAACGGCTTGATCAATGTCGTTGGATCCACGCTCTGTAATCTTTTTCCTTGACAACTCCAAGACCTCTAACCAATTCCACTCTCTTTCAATCTTCAAACTAACAACTAACTCGAGACTCTACGATAACTCCTACTTGCCAACTCCAACGTGCCAACTCACAAACTCGCGAAAACAGAATTTATAAAAAAAAAACTTCATTTACATAATCACGCTTCCTTACTCGGTGAAAGTTGGTTGAAATAAAAAATTCCCTAAAAGAGTCATGAAGTGATTAGTAGAGCAGCGTATAAATCCGTCAGAAGTTATAAGATTGAGCTTATAAGAGTTACGACCTTAAGTCGTACAAGTAAGAGATTTACCGTGCAGTCTAGCGTAGAAGGTCAGAGTGCTCCAAGAATAAGTGGAGTAGATTGTACTCATATGTTAAGTATCCTTAAGCCTTGTGATTGCTCTTCTAATTAGTTGTGTGGTGTCTTTCCTACTTTTAGTTGTTTTAGTTTAAGTAATGGGCATAATAAATCTGAATTTAAAATTGGTTATGGCTGATCTTCCCTCGAACTCCCCAAACACCAACAACCTCGAAAAGGTAGCTACAGGTGTCCAAAGTTTAAAAAATAGGTGGTACATATTTTGTACCACCACGCTTCAAGCAACATAATAGTTTTGGAAACATGATTTTTTCTTCCCTATGCACAATGGAACTTTGCAGATACAACACATCCATTCTTTTATAGTTGGAAAATAAATAAACACACTACTTTATCTTATACTGTTATTCATTCTATATATTAAAACATTTTCAGTTTCTCCTAATCTAATGTTGTAAGCTTAATTTTGGTTTAATCCTAATTTAACTATTCTTAGTTTTAATTTTAAATATTATATTCTATACATTGTTTTATTTTACCTAGTTTTTATTTAGTCAACATAAGTAACAAATGTATTAGTCATATTTATTTTTTCCTGAAAACGAGCTGTAACTCATTCAGGACATTTGTGTAATTTTGTATGTACTATTATTTAATAATAATTATTATTATTTAAAAAAATTAACTTCAAACAAATCTATCTGATACTATAAACATGTCCATTAGAGCGAAAAAATAAACGGAATGCATTTTGTATTTGTAAAGAGGATGGCCTTCAATAGCGTGGTGGTACATTTTTTGACTCTCATATTTTCTTACTAGCAATGCAATGTGAGGTACTAATTATTGTAATAGTGACTTATTCAGTTGCATAATATATTACTTACCTGATTTGTATTAAATATCACAAAAGTCCCTTTCATTTACACTTAAAAATACACAACACAGTCACTTCCAAAATATACCACTCAACAGACTCACAGCTGATCAAAGAATGAGCTACTGCATAAACCCATTCCATACAATTAGCTTCTGACATCTGTTGGAAACTTCAGTAACTGCTAGGACCTGACCTCTATGGCGGTTCAGATAATGTACCATCTAGAATCAATCTCTGAGGCATTCAAACAAGTGGTAGGTTTTATGTACCACCACGCAATAAGAGAATATGAATTAGTGGTACAACATACAGTAGAACGTCGTTTATCCGAATCAATTGGGACCGGACACCGTTCGGATAACCGAAAGCCGAACTGGACAGTATACAAATATTGAAAATCATCACATGCAGGAAACGTGCTTGAAGAAAAAGCAAAATAGGTGCAAAATGTCGCAATTTTACCTTGGTTTTGGAAAATTATCACTTATTTTTCGCTGTACTATTGTACACCTTCATTTTTTCACTGTAAGGTCTCTGATTCTCTTCAGCAGCAGTAGTTGAGTAGGAGAGCACTCTGATTGTTGTTCGTACCACTCCATAGCTGTCTCTAACGCATCAGCATTTGATGGACCTTTGCTACTTTCATTGTTGTTGTCCTCGTCTTCATCCGTTTCATCGTCGACAGGGTCGGATTCTCCTTGCACGGAAGTCACAGTCTTGTCATTATTTAGCATTTGAAATCCTCAGTCTTCTGCATCGCATACCATCCAGATTTCTACATCAACAAAACTCAACAAAAGAGCACGTATACGCCCCCTCACTTGGAAACAAACTTACCTAATATTGCACGTAGATGTTTACCAAATCACACAAATGAAATACCCCCAAATCCTTGACCTTGGGGTTTTCCGTCACTTTTGGCCTCACACGAAACAACTGTTGAGCATTACACTGTTCGAAAACGTATCCGAACGTTGGTTCGGATATTTGACGCTCCGGATAATAAACATTCGGATAAACGACGTTCTACTGTATATACCCCCAAGCATGAAAGAGTTCCATAACTATAATAAATTATGAAGTTTCTTTGTGTTGAACATATATTACCATTAATTTCCTTAAATTCTATTCCCTATTATTTTGAATAGGGAACTTAGTATACTATTTTTTGTTATAATCTTGGCTATTATTGATTAAAATTTTGCAAATTAATTTTAGTATTTTTAAATTTTATTCCATACTTCTATTCATGTTGATTACTTTTTCATGCTGCAGAATTAAGTGTTTATTTTTTTAATGATTTTAAGTATTTAAAAAAACTTTAACTATTTTCTCTTCTGATCTTATTTTCCGCTCTGTAATACAAGTAAATAAAGGGGAAGGTTGATATATGGTACTATGTTTAACCCTACAAACTTAGTCCCAAGCCTAAGTGTTTGCTCTGGTGTGTTTGTATAAATGAAAAAGAAAAGTTAGAGAGGGGGAATACTTCTGTTATAAAATACGTTAAATTCAACTGAAAGCTATTAAATATCTCTTGTGAGTTAAACGTTCCAACTGTTATTACACCTTTTTGCATGATTTTTCTCTGTTCTTTCCATTTCTGTTTCTCTCAACAAGTTCATCTTCATTTCTTGAGTTTTGTACTCATGATTGAAATTGAACTAGATCTTCTACTTTTTCTGTATAAGATACATCTCTAAGTCAATAGAAAGTAGTGACTGAAAGAGACACTAAAAGAAAGGTCGGTTAAAGAAACTTTATATAATTTGTGGGTGTCACGACGTATAAGTTGTAAAGTCACCGATGAGGATTTATAAAAGCCGAGTCTAAACTAAACACTGGACAATGATTCAACATTAACTGCAGCTTGTATTTTATTTCTCACTAGCTAGTATACCCGTTCTTCACATGGGTGAATTGAGAAATTAAACAATAGAGATTGAAGGATAAAGAAGTTTTTTATGAGTTAATTTTACGTGAATTGCAAAATGAACAAAAAAAATCTTTTTGTATATCTCAGCGGAACAAAAAAAATCCATATTTGTTAAATTTAAAGTCTGAAGGCCTTATAGCTGATAAAAAGAATTTTTTTTATTTATAACGCCCCGTAACTCTCTTGTGAGTCGATTTTTGAAAACACCTTCGTAAGCTGATCTCTGCTCAGCAAAAGTAACGCTTTGTTTCAAATTTTGCGTAATAAACGCTTAAAATAGTGTAAATAATTTATATCTGGATGCGTAATACGTTAATATTACTTTATGTTGTATTTATTTTATGTTAAAATTGTAATATTCGCAAGCAACGCTGTTCCTTACATTATAATGGCGATTTAATGGAAACATGGCGAAATGTTGGCGATAGAGCCAAGTTGGCATCATTTTTGGCGATTGATTGAATGGTACAGAAGTTGATATGCTGTAGCGCCACCTGATGGGGAGCTGCAAAAAAGAGGATAGCACAAAATCCTCCTCCATATATATATAAACATCCATTTATATATATATAGAGAGAGATAATTATATTTAATTGCTTCTATTCTCTAAAAGGCAGAGACATAATTTTATCATTACTCTCCAACTGGATATCGTAAATACATTTTATTGAAATAAAAGAACTGTTGAGTTTTAGTCTAGTTTGCGTGTGTGATGAGATGTGATCAGTAGACATTTACTCGAAAAATAGCTGAAGAAATCTCTTTTTTTTTTCTTGGACATAAATCCCAGATAATAGTTCAATCGGTTATTATACTGCCGAGAAATAAACAGGACACTATAAAATTTCCCAGCATACACAATTTTTCCTGCAGACTTATTTCAATCCACTTTTTCTTATAAACATATTTCTGATAAATGTACACTAGAATGTTCCCTTCTTACACTTATCTCTTAAGAGCATCCATTCTTTTAATTTGCTCTACAATCACTTTTTATCTTTGTTTCTTTGGAGAGTTTTGTCAATAAGTCACAACATATGATTCGTATCAATATTTACACATCATACATTTTGGGTTTCATTATCAACACGAAAATATAGCTTGCATTAATAAATTTTTAAAATACAAATTTATTTTAAACCCTTAAGATATCCAACAACTTGCGACAATTTTTTTTTTAAAAAAAAAGATGGAGGTATGGGATTTTGTTGTTGTTTTTAAATTTGTTTAGTACATTTTCAGAAAAATATGCTAAAATTAAGAATAGAAAAAGAAATTATTATTACTAAAATGAGTAAAAAATGGGTAAAAATTGACAAAAAATAAGATAAACGCGGCCCACCGAAAACCGAATGTGATCCATGCAGTGTATGATGCTGGACACTATACAAATATAGAAAGTCATCACATGCAGGAAACGTGCTTGAAGAAAAAGCAAAATAGGTGAAAAATGTCGCAATTTTACCTTGATTGTGGAAAATAATCACTTATTTTTCGTTGTACCTTTGTACACCTTCGTTTTTTCACTGCAAGGTCTCTGGTTCTCTTCAGCAGCAGTAGTTGAGTAGAACAGCACTCTGTTGTTCGTACCACTCCACAGCTGTCTCTAACACGGAAACGCGTTAGCATTTGCTACTTTCGTTGTTGTGTTGTCCTCGTCTTCATCCGTTTCATCGTCGACAGGGTCGGATTCTTCTTGCACGGAAGTCACAATCTCGTCATCATTTAGCATTTGAAATCCACAGTCTTCTGCATCGTATGCCATCCAGGTTTCTACATCAACAAAACTCAACAAAAGAGCATGTATACAACCCCTCACTTGGAAACAAACTGATATAATATTCCGCGCAGATGTTTACCAAATCACCCACAGCTGAAATCCCCCAAATATCCCTCACCTTGGGTTTCCCGTCACTTTTGGCCTCACAGGAAACAAATGTAGAGCGTTGCACTGTTCCAAAACGTATCCGGACTCTGGTTCGGATATTTGACGCTCCGGATAATAAACGTTTGGATAAACGACGTTCTACTGTATAACCATCATTCCTAAGCATTATACTATGGCTGCGGTATCCTGGAAGTCATGGTCATGAACTCGAGTCGCACATGCACATGAAATCTGTCATGGATCAAAGTCCTCACGTTGGTGGAATGAGAAAATTAGGAGAGTGAAGTGTCGCTCAAGTGTCAGTCACATCGTTTGACCGCGGTTGAAATTTACGAGGTCTATCGCAAAGAGGCCTTGTATTGCTCTAGAGGGCAACGTTAATAAAAATATATATAAACACCCACTCACTGACCCTAAACCAGTGCTTTTCAAACTTTTCATACTGCGACCCAATTTTCAATCCTAATTTTCATCGCCCCCCCCTTTCATACAATAACATTGTCTTGCATTCAAGAATACTATATTTTGATGCTATAGCTACATTACGACTTAAACCTCTTAAATGCCGCTGGCGTATATAAATACGTCTCACTCAGACAAAGCATTATTTTCCCGGACGTATATATACGTCTTTCCGAAGAACGATCTTTTCTGTGCACGGCTATCCATAAAATTATTCCGAAGGCTTTGCAATGCAAAAAATGACATTGACAGTGTTTGGGAAGGATTTATTTATTTAGGAGGATTTGCTCATTTATTCCTTTTCTCCCCCCCCCCTACATCACATACGCTAGCCTTCGTGGAAGACGGTGGCATTAGTTAGCGAATCGCGTAACTTTTAATCGGCAGGGAAGGGATTATTTATAAACCGTACGAATTATCAAGATAATTGTATATGATTTAAAATGTAACAAGCCCATGGGGTCACTGGTAATTATTACACTTGTTCTTAACTTAATATTATTAAATTAATTATAAAATACACTGTGTGCAGTACTGATACATTTATAAGTGTATTATATCAATGTAAATGTGAATTTATTTTTTATTATGTCAGAATGCGTTTTGTTTGTTTACTTTCAGCAAATTAGAAATTTTTTTAAATAATCTTTTGTTTGCAACTTCTCAATATGCTCGCCCTTCCCCTTGTGAGATTATCACGACCCCCAAGGCAGCGCGCCCCACAGTTTGAGAAATGATGCCGTAAACACTATACTAACACCAATTATTCCAAAAAAGGGATGAATTATGTAGGATAGTAAAACTGAAAAAGTAACCTAGAAATCCCTGGAAAATTCATTCGTGGGAAAAGTAAAGAACCTTATTTTCTGTCTACGTACTTCCAGTAAAGTTTTAACATTTTTTTTCTTACATACCATTTAATAGTCCGCAAATTTTGCTTTAAAATTGCTAAAACTTTTACCGAAATACTCTTTTTTGTTTTGTTTTTTAGTTAAAAACATTATTAATATCAAACAACTTTTATTATCAAATGAAATAAATTAAACAAAGCACACGAACACATCTATGTTTATATAAATAGGGGGGGGGAGAAGTACACGATTACCATTTTTCCTCTTTTTCTTTATTCAGTTCCTTTTTATAAGATCCACATTCACTCTTCATAACTCTTTGAAATCATATAAATATTACCCTATCCCATATATTTCCGATGTATGGTATTTCTAACAAAAAATAACACACACCGGAATATGAAAGTAATGGCTATATAAGTTTTATCTAATAATTCTATAGATGGCAGCACTACGATGCGTTTATTATTGATGTAAAAAATTAATATCCTTAATAAAAATATAAGTCTGGAGCAAAAATTTATGATGGTATGTTGATTCTCTTGCCAGCTGTAGTACTTGCGTAGAGTAACAAGAATCTTTTTACTCTGTTTCACTGATATTCTTCTTGTTTATATTTCAGTTTACTAATCATATGCATTTTTCTTAAATGATAGAAAAATTGAATCAAATCCCATGCAACTCCATGCAAGTTAGAAATAATAAAGTTAAAATGAAAATATGGAATTCCTTGATGATCAAAATGGAAAGGGGTGATGGTGGAGGGGAAAGTTCAAAACTGGGATGTTATTTCGAAGTGTAAAGAACAATAAATAAAATGAAAATATCTTAAAATTACGTGTACCATAAAATCCGGCGTATAACGCTCACTTGTACTTTCAAGCTGCTATTTTTAGTTTTTAGCTATATTTGCAGCAGTGGCGCACATAAAAAATTTTCAAGGGGGGTTGGGGGTCCAGGGTCGGAAGTCTTCCATGCTCCTATACAGCTCAAATACGTTCCCCCACCCTGCCATCATATTCTTTTGATTTTATCTATTTTCGAGAACAAAACGGAGCAAAAAATTAATTAGTAAATAAATAATAAGCATTAATTTTCAAAATTAATTATAAAAAACAAATACCTTTTTAAATTTTACGTACTATATACATAGGATTATAATCAATCGAAAAAAACAAGGGCTCTGAGGGGGGAGCATGACGCGGGGACCCCGTCCACTCCCCCCCCCCTGTGTATGCGGCTGATTCTCCATATTTCGCGCACCCTCTTTTTTACCAAGAATCCTGAAAAGTATGTGTGCAATGCTCTTTTGTTTTAAAGCAATTTATTCAAGGTATTTTTGAAAAAAATTGCACAGTTCTAGAACTAAAACCCTTTAAATTCATTATGTATGTTATTTTTTTTTAAACAAACGGTATTTCGATGTATCTAGAAGTCTAATTTTCTTCTATGCTCATCTTTTATTTTATTTTTATTAACTTATTCATTTATTTTTTTAAGCTCTCATTTTTTTCCCCCGGCGTCTAACACTCACCCGTAAATTTCGATCTTATTTTTTATGTTAAAAGTGCACGTTATACGACAGATTTTACGGAAATTTTAATTTACATCAAATATGTTTTCATGAAATATTCTTAATTATATTTGAATTTTAAAAATTGAAGCGCATCCCCTATATATATATATATTCTCTCTCTGTCTCTCTACACATCCCCCCCCCATTCCTTTTTTATATCCTCTTATAACTATATTTCTACAAAAGCAAAAAGACTACAGCCACCAGTGAGATTCGAACTCACGACCCCTGGTTTACGAGACCAGTGCTCTAACCACTGAGCTACGGTGGCACGCCATTCTAAGGTATATTAAATTGAAATAATAAACTCTAACACACAGAAGCAAGCGAGTAAATACGTAACCATAGCAACGGTAGCTCCTTTCACTCAATAGTGTAACCCCCCCCCCCCAGACGATGATTTTAAACTGGTCTGGAAACCTTCTCAGTTGATTCAAGAAAAGAATAAAAACATTTATTCCATCATTTTTTTTTATATAAAAGTAACTGGACCGCGGTAACCATGGGTTACCGACGCGTCCTTATTTATTTCTTTTCTCATTCAACAACTGTGATGTGATTTTAATAGATAGTTTAGTTTGGAATTTTGAGAGAAAGAGAGAGAGAAACGAATTTAAACATAATGGAGACGCGGTTTTTGCTTTCTGTGGGAGTAATCCGTGTACAACAAATATAGTGATAAAAATTTTAAAAATGAAATAAGTTGGATTTTTTTTAAAAAAAATGTTTTTATGAAGGCTAAGGCCTTTCCTACATATATATTCATAAAAAGAGAGAGATATCTTGACGGTTGAGCGAATATGTATTTTTTTCATAGTCTAAAGCAGTGACTCCCAAAGGGGTCTATGACGACCTCCAAGGGATCTACGTCAGCCAAAAATTAATTTGGGGGTCCATGAGGTGAAAGTGGGGGTCTATGATAGTGACTCTCATTAAACTAGACCGTGACTTTAAATTTTAAAAAAAAAAAGTCATAATCAAGTGGAAACCAAATTTTACCTTTTTTAACAGATTTATTCACTAATTTTAATAAGGTTAATTTGCATTTACAAGGTGACAGCATGCATTTTATAAAAGCAAGAACCATTTCAGCTTTTCTTTCCTGGGTTTAAGTTAAAGAAGTACAATACTGGAGGTCCTGAATTTTCTAAATTTGTCACAGACAATCTGTCAGAACGTTTTAACCTACTTTCAACATTTGAATGCCTTTTATTCAGATTTTGAAACCAGGTTTGAGAATGCTTTGACTATGGCAGTACCTCAATGAATTCACATCGTCATATTGTAAAAAAAATCACATTGTAATAGGAACTGATCGTAATAAGCACTAACGAAGATCTTAAAGTTCAGAAAGGGATGCCAGCAATCTCTGCTTTAAAAAGTCAAACCTGTTATTTGTCCCGACTTAGGGAACTGTGGGGAAGTTTTTCATTGCTTTTTTTAGTGTGAGGAGTTTCAGCACGGTTGCCAATCTCCAAAATGGAAAAAAAATGGACACTAAAAGAAGAAATTTGAGGTTAATGATGCTAAATGTTGAAAATTTGATAGTCTAGTGCTAGAGATTCATCTCTCCCATTAAAATCATTTTTTGTTGTTTAGTTAGTTTATTTATTAACTTTTAATTTAATTAATTAACTTATGTTTTTTTAAAATTTTAAATACTATACTTCATTACAGTTAGAAATTTAATTCTTTTAAAGTAGGAGTAGTAGTACAGCTGTCAAAAAGACATTTAAGTTGATAAATTTGCAAAATTCAATATTAATTAAGCAGGGGTCTACCCCAAACCGAAAAACATAGCAAGTGGTCTATGAGATAAAAAAGTTTGGGAACCTCTGGTCTAAAGCAAGGTAAGAGCAGCTGGCGAAGAATCTTTTAATTTTGAACCTCGGTCAAGATACGAGGACGACCTATAAGCTGGCACCACCTCTCCAAACTACCTCACTACGCCTTGGGAGGACCTTCAACCATGACAGGTTTAATGGGCAACAGCCCCTCTGCACGGAGGGTATTCAGTGGCACAAAGATTCGAACTCATGACGCACCGGCATTGAGTTCTTGACCATAGCTACGAGACTAATGCGACCACTCTCACCGATTGAATAATGTAGAATTATACAGTATCAAAAACTTTTTGATATTGTAAAGAGCGTTAAAAAGAATTATGCTTCAACATATATATATATATAAACTTCTTGTGTATGCAAATTATTTTGTTAGGAAGAAAAAGATTTTTTTTTAGATTCAAAAAGGTTCATCAATATGTGGTGACCTGTAGTCACCCCTTACATTCCTACCTTCTTGTTTATCTGAAAACCCGGCTAGGTAGGAGGAATTAAATGATCGAAAGACATTATTCCAATTCAAACTGATTTATTGATTCTTATCATTTATTACGAACAAACACAACACAAATCTAATTAAGGTATATAAACTATGGTAGAGTGCAGAGGTGAGATATATAAATACGGGGATAATATTACAGAACTTCAACTTAATCTAAGATAGCTTAAACGCGCACATTTACAACTACGCCGCGCACTAATAATCAGATTAGGCTTTTAATGCGCTCGGTTCCTGCACGACGAACTTCAGCCACTACCGTTTGCTGGATGAATTGACGATGACTCCACGCTCCGTAATATTTAATTTCAATGCTTTTCAATCTTGAATATCCACTTCTCTTTGCGCGCATCAAACGTATCAACTCTCGCTAAACTTGTCAACAACTACGTGTCAACCCCTAACTCTCTTCACTTTACTTTACTTTACTTACTTGACTTATCACTTCGCTCTCTTCAACTCGCGAAAACCGAATTTATATAATATTCCTTATTTACATAAATCACATTTGGTTTCTTGATGAAGGCTGGTTGAAATAAATATTTTGATTGAAAGGGAAAAAGAAGACATTAGTATAAACGCCTATAGATCCGTCACAAATATTTTAGAAACATTGATTTAAACATTGACTTTTTTCAACGTGATAGAATTTTTGACAAATTAGATAAATACTAAGCAATATACAAATTTTCAACACAAATTTGTGGGATCAATAAAAACTTTTAATTTAATAATTAAAAAAAAATATCGTTGATTTGTCACATTTGTATCTTTATTTAGTTTAGAAAAATAAATGTTTTTACACTCATTAAACTGTAATTGCTATTTAGTGATGTGCTTCTTTTACAGATAATATCAATTAACTACAAAAAACTCAAGTTTCTAAACTTAAAGGCCACAAACATTTTTATAATAGGAACTGTATGGATTATACCTATATATATAAAAGAGAAAAGCGACTCACTCACTGACTGACTGACTGACTAATCACGAAATCTCTGGAACTATTCAACCTACAGACTTGAAATTTGGTAGACATGTTCCTTTGATAGAGTAGACATCAGCTAAGAAAGGATTTTTCGAAATTCGAAACGCAAGGGGCGTTACGGGGGGTTAAAGGCTTTAATAATAATTGTTTCCATGTTTAAACTACTTGATGTACAATCTTGAAATTGGGTAAGCGGATTCCTTTCAGAGAGTAGAGATCCTCTACAAAATGAGTTTGCTGAAAATCGACCCCCAAGTGGCGTTGCAGGGGCTTAGGGGGCGTTATAGATAATTATTTCCATTTTTAAACTATTTGACGCACTGTCTTTAAATTTGATATATATAGATTCCTTTCGTAGAATAATGATCAGTTACAAAACGGGTTTTGTGAAAACAGACTTCTAAGTGGCGTTGCGGGGGATTAAGGGGCGTAATAGATAAATATATCCGTTTTTAAACTACTTCACCTACCTGCTTGAAAATTGGTAGGTAAGTTTCTTTCCTGGAGTAAATATCCGCTACAAAATGGGTTTTGGGAAAATTGACGCCCAAGGGGTGTTGCGGGGGCGGGGGTTTAAGGGGCGTTATAAATTCCTATTTTTAAGTTATTAGACGTACAGTCTTGAAACTTAGTAAGCAGATTCCTCTCATAGGGTAGAGATACGCTAAAAATGGGTTTCGTGAAAATTTCCCCCAAGTGGCGTTGAGGGGACTTAAGGGACGTTATAGATAATTATTTCCATTTTTAAACTATTAGACGCACAGTCTTTATATTTTATAAAGAGATTTCTTTCATAGAGTAGAGATCAACTATAAGAAGGTTTTGTGAAAACAGACCTCTAAGTGGCGTTGCCGGGGAATAAGTGGCGTAATAGATAAATATTTTCGTTTTTAAACTATTTGACCTACCTGCTTGAAAATTGGTAGGAATGTTTCTTTCATGGAGTAAATATCCGCTACAAAACGGGTTTGGAGAAAATTGACCCCCAAGGGGTGTTGCGGGGGGTTAAGAGCAAATATAAATAATTATTTCTTTTTTTAAACTATTAGACTCACAGTCTTGAAATTTGGTTAGCAGAATCCTCTCATATGATAGAAATACACTGCAAAATGTGTTTTGTGAAAATCGACCCCTAGGTGGTGTTGCGGGGGTTCAAGGGGCGTTATTGATAATTTTTTTGCATTTTTAATTAATTGAACGCACAGTCTTCAAATTTTGCTAAGCAGATTCCTTTCATAGAGTGTAGTGCGTCCCCTACAAAATGTGTTTTGTGAAAACAGACCCAGAAGTGGCGTTGCGGGGGCTCAAGTGGCGTTATAGACAATTATCCCCATTTTTAAACTGTTAGACGTACAGTCTTGAAATTTGATAAGCAGATTCCTTTCGAAAAGTAGAGAACCGCTACAAAATGGGTTTCGCGAATATCAATTACTAAGTTTAATTTCGGAGATTAAGAGGCGTAATCGATAAATATTTCCATTTTTAAACTACTTGGTCATCCTGCTTGAAAATTGGTAGGCATGTTCCTTTCATGAAATAGAGTTCCTCTAACAAAGAATAAAATGAAAATTGACCCCCAAAGATGTTTGCGAGGGGTCAAGAGGAGTTACAGAAAAAAATTCCTGTTTTTAATTGTTAGACCCATATACTTGAAATTTGTTAAGCATGTTTCTTTTGTTGAATAGGGATCTACTAAGAATAAATTTTAAGCAAATCAAGAGTTCTGGGGGGTTGCAGGGGGTTATTGGGACGTATTGACAAAAAAAATTACTTTTTTCGAGCTACAAGAACTATAATAATGAAATTTGGTTTGCATTTTTCTTTTGTTGAATTGAAATCCGCTAAGAGCGGTAATTTTGGAAAACGGCTCTCAACGGGATTACGGGGATATTTATAGTAAAACCTTTGCTTTTTTCTGTTAGATTTAGACTTGAAATTTGGCTTGCATGTTCAACTTACGGAGTAGAGATCCACCGAAAATTGGTTTTGCGGGAATCCACTTGGTTTTTGAGTTACGAAAGAGCAAACATCATTCTATGCTTCAATTTTAGAGATTTTTAGAAAATACAAATTAGATGAGTTCTTCCCTTTTTTTTTATCAACAGGTGACAGTTACAGGAATAAGTATATTTTTCAATTCAATCAAATTCTTAATGCTAGGACTTAGATATCAATAATTTATACATATATATAAGCAGTAAAAATTTATAAAACATCATGAAATACCCAGCGAAGCGGGCGGGTAACAGCTAGTATATATATATTTCCTGAAATGATGGATCAATTTAGTCGAATGTTAGTTAAACAGTGCCAGTGAGTCTTCAGATGACCAGGTGGCAAATTGAAGCATGAAAAACTACGCGAGTGCTTCAGTGCTTGCTCCTTTGTTAAAAAAATATCTATTTTATTACTTTTTCAAATAAAACCCTCAACTTAGCTTTGAAATTGAAACGAACTAGAGTTCTTATTAGTATATGGAGGATAAAGGATCAACAGTATTGTTGAAGACGTCATTTTCTCAATCTAAAATTCTTCATATTCTAATATATTAATGATCAGAGCTTAATGCGGGAGAAGCGAATGTCAAATCCTGACTAATAATAATAGATTAATTTTTCTTTGAATCGATTATATTTGAAATACTGATGCACGGGCCAGTGGCGTAACGGAGAATATTATGGCCCTCCCTGCAATGTCAGGGTCTGGGCCCCAAGTCGTACTTAGCGTCAGTCAGGCTTTAAAGGACTCTAGATTCCTAGGCCCCGTACAAGGCCGGGGTTTCTGGGATGTACATTACGCCACTGACACTGGATTTAATTTCGGATATTCACTCTGAAGAACAGCACTCAAATCGTATATTCTAATCTAACACACTATTTAAATACAAATATCTGCCGAGTCATTTTTACAACGACACTCAGCCTTCTCTTAGTATTCAACTTATATATATATATATATATATATATATATATATATACATACTAGCCGTTACAATCCTGCTTCGCTGGGTATTCCATGATGTTTTACAAATATATACTGTTTACATACATAAATTATTGATATCTAAGTCCTAGCATTAAGAATTTCATTGTATTGAAAAATATACTTATACTTGTAACTCTCGCCTCTTGATAAAAAAAAAGGACAGAACGACTAATTTGTATAATCTAATAATCTCTAAAATTGAGTATAGAATGATGTTTGCACTTTCGTAACCCTATAACCAAGTGGATTTCCGCAAAACAAACTTTAGGTGAATCTCTACTCCATAAAATAAACAGGAAGCCAAATTTCAAATCTAAATCTTTGTGAGCAAAAACAAATTTTTTACTATCAATATCCCCCCCCCCTCGTAATTCCGTTGAGAGTCGTTCTCCCCAAATCCGTTCTTAGTGGATTTCAATTCAGAAAAAGAAAAATGTAAACTAAATTCCATTATTATAGTCCTTGTAGTTCGAAAAAAGAATTTTTTTTGTCAACACGCCCCAGTAACCCCCTGCTACCCCAGGAGTTTATTCCCGTCAAATGCATTCTTAGTGGATCTCTATTCAAGAAAAGAAACATGCTTAACAAATTTCAAATACACAGGTGTAACAATTCTAAAACAGGATTTTTTTTCCTATTACTCCCCTTGACCCCTTAAAACCTTCTTTCGGGGTCGATTTTGATTTACTCTTTGTTTGAGGAACTTTATTCCATCAAAGGAACATGCCTACCAATTTTCAAGCAGGTAGATCGAATAGTTTAAAAACGGAAATATTTATCTATTACGACCCTTAATCCCCCGAAATGAAACTTGGGGGTTAATTTTCGCGAAACCCGTTTTATAGCGGTTCTGTACTCAACGAAAGGAATCTGCTTACCAAATTTCAAGACTGTACGCCTAATAGTTTAAAAATGGGAATAATCATCTATAAACCCCCCTTGAGCCCCCGTAACGCCACTTGGGGGGGTCTGTTTTCACAAAACCTATTTTGTAGCGGATCTCTACTCTATGAAAGGAATTTTCTTACCGAATTTGAAGACTGTGAGTCTAATAAATTAAAAATGGAAAAAATGATCTGTAACGACCCTTGAGCCCCCTCAACGCCACCTGGGGGTCGATTTTCACAAAACAGATTATCTAGTGGATCTTTACTCCATAAAAGTATTCTGTTTATCATATTTAAAAACTGTACTTCCACGAGTTTAAAAATGGAAGTAAATATCTATAACGCCCCTTGGGAGTCGATTTTCACGAAACCCATTTTGTAGCGTATCTCTACCCTATAAGAGGAATCCGCTTACCAAATTTCAAGACAGTGCGTCTAATAGTTTAAAAATCGGAATAATTATTTATATCTCCCCTTAACCCCCTCAACACCCCTAGGGGACCAATTTTCCCAAAACCAATTTTGTAGCAGATATTAACTCCATGAAAGAGCTATGCCTACTAATTTTCAAACCGGTAGGTCAAGTAGTTTGAAAACGAAAATATTTATCTTTTACGCCCCTTAATCCCCTGTAACGCCACTTGGGAGACTATTTTCCCAAAACCCATCTTGTAACTGATATCTCTCTATGAAAGGAATCTATTTATCAAATTTAAAGTCTGTGCGTCTAATAATTTAAAAATGGAAATCCTATAATACCCCTTCAACGCCACTTGGATGTCAATTTTCAGCAAACTCATTTTGTAGCGGATCTCTACTCTATGAAAGGAATCTGCTTACCCAATTTCAAGATTGTACGTTGAGTAGTTTAAAAATGGAAACAATTATTTATAACACCCCTTAACCCCTCCGTAACGCCCCTTGCAGTTCGAATTTCGCAAAATCCGTTCTTAGCTGATCTCTACTCCATGAAAGGAACATGTCTACCAAATTTCAAGTCTGTAGGTTGAATAGTTCCAGAGATATGATTAGTCAGTCATTGAATCGCTTTTCTCCTTTATATATATAGATACTAGCTGACCCGGCCCGGCGTTGCACGGGCTTTTACCGAGGGTAAAACTTAATCCCCATGTTAATTTCCTCCTTTATTTCTGACGCCAGCACTTCTGTGTGGGTGTGACACGTACGATGTGAGTGCGTATCATGGCTTTCTCGTTTAACATTTTCCCTTCTCTTGACAAAATCAGCACTTCCAATATTATTTTTCGAAATTACTTTGACTTCTTTGTTTCTTTCCTCTCCGCTTACCCCCCGGGATTGCACGGGCTTTTACCGAGTGAATAACTTCATCCACATGGGAATTTCCTGTTTCCTTTAGGACGATAGCACTTATGTTTGTGTGTGTATGCGCGCGATGTGAGTGATTTCTTTAACTATGCCATAAAAACTCCCTTTTCGAAATTTGTTCTTAAGTTGGTGTGGTGTGGTAATTAGGAGAGATGGGTGAAAAAAGCTCATCACTTGACTGTGGCTTAAAATTTCGAAGTCCGTCGCCAAAAACTCTCGAGTAGGTGAACAGTGCGAATTTATAAATCACTCACCCACTTTCCAATTCTTTCGTTGCAATTGTTTAGTCCCCGGAAACGAAAATGTAGTCTTTTTAAAAATAGTTGTATGTTGAAAAAAGACAGAAAAGTAGAAATTTTTCAAATTACAAAATTTTACTACTATTTTAAATTTTGAAGTAAAATTGTGAGGATTTTTTGAAATGTTCGACACATGGGAATAAAGTTTCACGCAATTATCTTTTTTAAAGAAGGAATCATTAAACGATTGATTTAAGTACTTTGAGTGTTTTATTAAAATTTGTTCAAAAAAGTTTTGGGCTTTTTATTTTTTAAATCACTGATTTGATACAGATAAATATTTTAAATGAATCCCAGAAATGTATTGAATACATTCTTTCATCTTAATCTGACATGAATAATGATTTAATTTTGAAAATTATATAAAGAGAAAACGATGAAAATGGAAGCAAAAATAACTTTTTCACTCGCATTTTTTTTACTCGCCAAATTTACTGATTTTCGCATGTTTAAGTCAAAACTTTTTGGTGTAACCCTTGAGTTAGATGTGAAGTTTCAGGTGAAACAGTTGAAAGCTATTTGGCGCGAAACCATTTTTCGACTCCAAGGCTTGGCAAACTGTAAAATCGCGTATTTTTTATTCAAATTTTATTTTTTAGAGCTTAATTTTTAAGTTAATGCTTTCAAACTTCACACATTAATTTCGAAAACAAAGGACTTTTAAATAGAAAATATACAAAAAATACTGTGCCATTATTTCTTGCAATAACGCTATTTTACGAAAATAACAAAAAAAAAATTTTAAATCCGTAATTTTTAAGCAATTTTTTCAATCTTCGCACAAAAGTTTGATAACATTATTCTACAAACGAAACAAAAGTTTCGTATGATAATCTTAATAAATAACGAAGTTATTGAATGTTAAGTTAAACATTTCGACAATTTTCCGAAATATCTTTTAAAAAAAGTTTTGGGCATTTTATTTTTTAAATGACTGGTTCTAAAAGAAAAAGGCTTGAAGTTATTTAGTGTAGAATATCGTTTTCATAACACGAAAATAAATTCATACGCAACGATTTCGAAATAATTTTCATAAAAACGCATCAATTTTAATTATTTTTTAAAAAAATCTTTAAAAATAGAAAATATTATTATTTTGCAAAAAAGGTTATACTGTATCGAGGCGAAAGAAATGATCTTTCCGATTCTGTAATTATTTTTTGTCTGATTTAAAAATCAAAAATCGGATGGCTGTTTAAATAACGTCGAGAATACTGAAAACTTTCACCCTCTGTTCATTCACGACGCTAGGCGGGAAAAATAGCGCTCAGGGTTAAGACAATTAAGCGTTTTAAGGTTTTTAATTAGTATCTTTTTAACTAATTACAATATCGGAATGAAAAATAGTTTATGTCCTATTCTCAGACCTACTGAATATACGCACAAAGTTTCATAAGAATCGGCCTCACCGTTTCGGAGGAGTTTGGTTACAAACACTGTGACACGAGAATTTTATATATTAGATACATACAGTCGACTCTCACTAACTCAAACCTTCGATAATACGAGCCTCTCGCTAATTCGAAGTATATGCTCATCCCCTAGAAAAAAAAACTCTTGATATTTCAAACAAAAACAATACGTTTTTACACTCAATATTTCAAAGTAAAATCTGTGGTCAGCCAGAATACAACACGCGATAATTCGAAGTGATCTGATAAAACTCTCGACAATTCAAAAACTCATTATCATGTAGAGTCCCGTAGCAAGCAGGTTGGAGATTACATGTTTTATGCTTTATTGTCCCTGCTTGTCTTACCTGTAACATAGCCCCTTTGAGGACCATCGGAGTTGACTCCGATAACTCTGACAGAAGCTAAATTGTCACTAAACAAACTACACAACTTTTCCCTTCAAAATCGTGTGGATGAGGACGTTTTTCAAGTTTCATTTATTCTAAAAAAAATCTATTAACGAAGTTAGTTAAATGCAATAAAACAACAAATGATAACAAATTTTTCCGTCAAAAAAAATTAATTATGTACAGCATGTGTATCCTTTCAATAGTTGTTTTTAATACAAAAATGAGTTCTTTTATACAGGACTTTTAACTTCTGTGTAACATTTTTTCTGTATGATGTGTACTTTTAAAAGTACTTAAAAATAATTTTATATATATGTACAACATGATATGTACTAGGATAGGATATGTACAATTTTGGGAGTTTCTTCCTACCCTTTTTTTTCTTTCTTCTTGATAATTCGAAGTTTTTCATTGGTCCCTTCAACTTCGAATTATCGAAAGTTGACTGTATAGAGAGCCTGAACTAATAGAATGAATTGAAAAAGAAAATTTTGGTTTTTCTTCTCTTCTTTACTGAAAAACACATAAATAAGAAAGAGTAATAAATATATTGGATATGAAAAACATTTCATGTATGAAGACATGTTTTTATTTATTATTCCTCACTGTCATTTGTGTATATAACTTATTTTATTGAATACCTTTTACGTTGCCATGGCAGCCTCATGATCGTAATTATTAACTAGCGACCGGCGTGTCAAGAGTTCGAACTCTGATGCCACTGAACATCTACCGTGTAGAGGGGCTGATGTTCGTTAAATTTGTTGAAGCTCAAAGTTCTCCAGTTGGCGTGGTGTGGTAGTTGGAGAGAGAGGTGCCACCTCTCTTGTCGTCAATGGTGCAATGGAGAATATTAGGGCCGCCCCTGAAAAGTCTGGTTTGGGGCCCCAAACCATCCTTGGGTTAGTCAGGCTTTGGGTTCTACAAAATACTGGTCTTTAGTTATAGGCCAGTATTTATTTATTTTAGTTACTTTTTTATTAAATAGTAACAACTAATATAAATATGTATATATATATATATGACAGAATCATAACATTATATATATATAAGTGACAAAATAGAAAGCGATTTTCCTTGCAATTTTCCCCATTTTCCTTTCTGTATATGGTGTTGGACTATTTTTTTGTTACTATTGATTCATTAATTAAATTTAATTATTCTAAAAAATAGTATAATAGAATAGGAATCACATTCTCAGAATTTAGGCCATCCAATTCGAATCCACGACCTTTGGATTAGAAGTCCATTGCGCTTCAGGGACACAACGAACAAGTTTCCTTTCTATATACGCTGTTGTGCAATATATTTTTATATGTTACTATTTATTTATGAGTTAAATAGAATTGATGAATTAATATTTGAAAAAACTGTATTACATCAAATGCATCCATTAAAATTTTCAAAAAATATATTTGAACTTGAATGGATGAATTGAAGGTATTTTATTGACGAGTGAAAGTTAGGGAGAGAGTGAACTAATAGCAGGAATTGAAAAAACTCTTAAAGTAAGAAAAAATTCAGATTTATATACAGGAATGTACTTTCTAGATTTTTGATTTTTATAGTTTCAGAAAATATCCCCTCCCCTCCCAAAAATATGTCTTTAATATTTTAATTTTATCTCAGTTTCTTCCCCACATATAAGTAATTGAATAAAGAGTGGATAATTTTTGCACAAATGAAACAAAAATCCAACTTCAGCCACCAGTGAGGTTCGAACTCACGACCCCTGGTTTACGAGACCAGTGCTCTAACCACTGAGCTATGGTGGCTTACAAGAAGACATAAAATATCTCACACAAATCATAAAACTCCAGTAAAGCAAACGTCACTCTCTTTTATTAACCACTTTATTTGTGGACCTGCCGTTCACCTTTAAATCTCAAACACAAGAAAACAGAAAGAAGAAGGAGAAAAAGGAAGATTTAAACTTAAAAGATTTACCCTTATTATTTAAACAGAACACGTGTGAACAAATATCGATATAGATTCACAAAAGAAAAAATTCTCAGAGATTTCATAAAACATTATCTCCTTGGACAAATAAACGGATGCTGTTGTTTGTCTCGTTCCATTCATTCTATTTGGTCTATTTCCACTCGTATCTTTTTTAGAACGTTTTGTTGTTTGCGTAAGATTTATACCAATTTTGCAATGTTATGTAAAAAAAAAAATATCATGTGATAAAGATAAACATAAGATTAAACATATAAAAAATAAATTGTAAATAGACGCCATTTTTTATATTTGTCTTATTAAAGGTGCTTTAGATAATGATGTTACGCCTAATCTACCACATTACTTTTCGAGGAACTGGTTACGCGGATGGTATCTCTTTTTTATGGCCTCTAATTAGAAGCAACTACTGTCCGTAAGCCCGCAAATGCTGTGTAGAAGTAAATAGGAAAATGAAAAATATATTTAAAGAACAAATATAAAAAAAAGTTTTCACAGCATAAATGTGAAATATTGCTGTTTGTGTTCATAAATAAATATTCCTTTTTCGAATTTAAGAGAAAATTCATGCAGTTAAGGTTTTTACCCTTAAATTATTCTACCACATCCATATTTTGAAGCCTAAAAAATTGGTCTTGGTCGATCCACTCCTGTATACGGGACAAACATTATGAGTGAAGGTGTAGTGCGTCAATGAATATGCTTTTTCAAGTACGGAAGAACAAACATCCATGAAGAATCACGAAGTGGAAGTATCTGTAGTGAGTACTGATCTCATCCGATTACTATCAAATCACTGCAATGAAGAAGTGGCTTGGGGGGACAGCATTTTGCTGACGAAGAAAAAACACTGTGACACATTGGTTTAAATCGCAGGCGGCCGCTTTTTATACAGAAAGAATTGGTAAAACGGTACGACATGTGCTTGAATAACGGGGGAGATTATGTTGAAATATAAAAGAGAGTTGTACCTTTGATATATAAATAAATTTTTCTCCCTTCTAGTCCTAGTTTGTTTTTTACAGCAATTCGGAGGTTACTTTCCAAATTGCCCTCGTATTTACGTTTTTGTTTCTCTTCAATGGCGCTTTAGCCCACCGTGGGCCTTGGCCTTCCTAAAAATTTCAGCCTTTCTGTGCATAAAATGACGGGATACTTCTATCTTTGGATATTGTACCAAGAAGTTTTCCAAGATGAGGTTGTTAAGGCCTTTCATACGAGTCAACTTCTGCCGCACCTAGACAATCAAGAGAAAATTATAATCAAATAGAATCAGTTAGATTAAAAAAAAAGAAGACAGTCATGAAATCGGCTAGGTTCCTTCACATGTGGTCAACTTGGCCCTCCTTGCACTGTTGACTCACTTGTTGACTCAACTAAAAGGATATTGTAGAAGCAACGCTCTTCACACGCAGCCCCTAGTGTATTGAAAATGGAGGAAGCTTTTTAGTGCTTTTTCGAACTCTATCATTGTAGTGAGTTCGGCACTCCCTTTTAATTTGTATCCACATGTGAAAAGAATTATCTTCACACAAGAGGTGTGGTGATGATGATTGGAAACAAGTTAAATGGCGCAAAGTTGCCTCGAGTGAAACCGGCCCTTATCCTAAAAGTTCAATCTCCAGCCTAAAGAACCTCCAGAGCAAGGTTGCCCGTATTTCTTTAGTAACCTTTTAAGGCATGCATGGGTTACATAGTAAGTTACGCGTGAGTTACGTGTTGTGACTAGGTATTTTTAATACCTAGTCCCAACACGATTGAAAATATTTCCATTATGAATATAAAATATGAAGAAATTGCTACTTAACTTGTAACTTTATTCCTCAGACAAAAAAAAATGTGTCTTATATTTATATTACACTGCTGGCCACCGTAAATGCAACACCCTGAAGGAAGCACGCAAATAACATGAAATTTACAACATGCATTAGCGGAGGTGAGATATGCAAATGATTAGAATTTCAGCGCAGACGCACATCACGCACGCCTGTGGCGCCACCTCAAAGCGCTATTTAAGGCTTGGAGATTTCGACGATTTCAAGTTCGGCAATTGTGTTTTTCTTGTAGTTTTTTCAAAAAAATGGATAGTAGAAAACAGCGACCAGCTTTTGATCAAGTATCCGAGTTCGACAGAGGAAGGATAGTGGCCTACCGAGATTGTGGATTATCTTTCAGGGAAATCGGTAGTCGTGTTGGAAGAAACCAAACAACTGTAATGCGGATATGTGACCGTTGGATGCAGGAGGGTAAGACAGACCGACGTGGTCGATCGCATCCACCTCAGTGCACCACTTCACGTGAGGACAGGCAAATTGTGTGCATGGCAGTGACGGATCGCTCAGTCACATCACGAACCATAGCACAGCCCATTGAGTCTGTAACGCATCATTCAGTGTCTGCGCGTACCATTCGAAGCCGTTTACAGCAGAGTGGTCTGTCCGCAAGATGTCCATTGCTTGGTCTACCCTTGACGCAGAACCACAGACGTCTCTACCGCCAATGGTGCGATGAAAGAAGGATGTGGGTGGCAGAAGGAAATGAAGTTGTCTTTACTGACGAGTCACGCATCTGTCTGCAACACCACGATGGTCGGATTCGAGTCTGGAGACACCGTGGAGAGAGGATGTTGAACAGCTGCGTTATGCACCGCCACACTGGTCCTGCACCGGGTATTATGGTATGGGACGGTATTGGATATCACTCTCGCACTCCTCTAGTACGCATTGTAGGTACTTTAAACAGCCAGCGCTACATCTCCGATGTGTTGGAGCCAGTTGTCCTTCCTTACCTTCAGGGCTTGGCCACAGCCATATTTCAACAGGATAATGCGCGACCACACGTGGCACGCATTGTCCAAAGGTTCTTCGTTAAGCACCAGATTGAATTGTTTCCCTGGCCGGCTCGCTCTCCGGATCTTTTGTCGATAGAAAACATGTGATCCATGGTTGCTCAACGATTGACCCATATTATACCCCCAGCTGCCACACCAGACCAACTTTGGCAACGTGTGAAAGCTTCTTGGTCTGCTGTACCCCAAGAAAGCATCCAAAGTCTCTTTGAATCAATACCGAGGCGTGTGGCAGCGGTGATCTCCAACAATAGCGGCTACTCTGGCTACTGATTCTGGCAGGAATCACACTTCACAGAAGTCTATAAATTTAATCATTGGGTACTGGGTCAACATGTTATCTACAAAATAAATTTTGTTGTGCTATCTCTTGTCTTTCTTGGTGTTGCATTTACGGTGGCCAGCAGTGTACTTATTTAACGAGCTATTGATGTTACGCGATATATATGCATATGAATTAAATATAAAGTACTTCAACTGGGAGATTGAGTGTTTTCGATTCTGTGTCTGAGAATAATTTCCTCACCCTTAACTTGGTAGAAAAAGTTGGATTGAATAAAATAAAAAACAAATTTTACAGTTTTAAGTCTGAATAATTCTTTAGCAAAGATAAATTACATGGCAAAAGTGTCTGTTTCAAATTCAGATGAAACATTTAATTTAGACGTCAACATGTTTCTCACTCCTGAAATAATTAAAATACATCCAACAAAAAAAATAAATATTTCAAATTTGGTCATTCCCACAGAATGTCTTCTTGCAGATGAAGGTTTTAATCAGCCATCTAAAATTTCTTGTTTGTTACGAAGCGAACACTTCTTTGACATATTTAGACCTAACCAAATTCGAGTTTCAAACAGTAATTTTAGATTAGTAGAATCTAAATTTTTTTATTGGTCCGAGAAATAAGTTTTTGGATGGAGGATTCTTACTTTGGATTTTAGGAACCGAAAGTATTTCGGAAATGTGGATATCCACCAATTTAAATATTAATAACAGATTTTTGATGGTTTATTGAACATTTTCTGCACGATACAAGGTCTACGCTTACCAAAATCAATGAGCCTTATGTTCAGTGTTGAACAAATAATTCTTGTGACGCCCACAATAACAAGTGAATATTTGTCGTGAGAGGGCGCTAGTGTGTATAGAGTTCAGTGTATGTGTAAACTTTGTGTGAGAAAGAGCGTATGGAGAACGCTCTAATAAAATTCTTGTTACAACGGTTTCGTGCCATTTAATTTGTGGTGTAAACAATTATAGAGATAAAACAAAATGTGCAAACCAGTACCAGTGCGCGTAGACCTTATAATATTGAGCCTCAGTAAGATGACGAAGTCGATTTCTTAACTGGCACGCACTCACCACATTTACGTCACGGCCAAAGGAAGGACTTATCTGTCAAATTTAATGCATCAGCTCTGCCGTGTGACTCTTCTTTAGTAGAATTAGGATTCGAATTAACGTAGCTCGATTAAAATGTAGCGGTTCCTATAGAAGCCAATAACAGCTTCCGGACAGAGGTGATCACTTTTGTATAGTGGTCATGTTACTTAGCTTCAAATCCATAGATCGCAAGCTCAATCCCCGATAAAACCATTGCCCCCCCCCACCACCACGAGTTGTTTTGATAAACATGAAAATAATACAGAATTATGATTGATCAAATTTACAAGTGCTTTGGGTACATAGCGTACAGAAATTAGCACCCTGAGGTGCCACATTTGACAGCAATAACAGTTCTAATCCGTCTAGACTTTGAATCAAATTGAGGTTGGATGAAGACAATTATGATTGTATTACTCCTTTTACTTCAACTCTGCCAGAATTAGTTGGCGAGTGGTGGCTGGACAAAACAGGATCATATGTTCTAAAACATTGATACTCAACCTGCGGCCCACCGAGCCTTTTTAAGTGACCCGGTCATGGCCTGTTGCTCTTAGAAATTCACTTGTTTAAGAACAAAGTATTATAAATTTTGTGGGAACCCTGCCTTTTGAAGAACCAAGAGTGTTGTGGACAGTGTCTGAAAGAACCGGGTGCGAAACGATTTTATTTCCAATGAGGAATGGAAGAGATTTGGCGTGGGGCGTGAAAGAGTCCTTTTCTAGAATTACTTCATAAATGTATTCTTTTAATACAGGACTTTTAAACTTCTGTATAATATTTACACTATATAATATGTACTTTTAAAAATACATTAAAGCATTGTACAATTGCTGTCTTATCATATAGTTTAAAATTTAAATGTGTTAGAAAAAAATTTCACTTCGTGTATTTTGGGAGTTTTTTCTTACCCTCTTGATAATTCGAAGTTTCGAGAGTCGACTGTATATCGTTTCAAGACTATTGGGAAGTTGACTAATTTGTAGTGAAAAACAAACATAGACCAGTAATTGTTTGATTTGTCACGAGTGCTGTATTTAAAAAATACGAATAAACAGTATATATAATCATTCAATGACACTTTTCCTCGAAGATCTCTTTCAAGAGGTGATAAATAGGCTTTCTTGAATAATCTTTGCAACAGCAACAAAGTGTTTAGTCAGTGGTAACAAACACATCCTATGAAGTTTGTTATATTATTGCTAATCATAGGAAACCGTTTACTGACGCAGAAATTGTTAAGGAGTGTTTCTTAAATGTGTGTGCTTCTAATTCAGTAATAGTGTGATAAAAATTAAAAAATGTATAAAAAATAATAATTAAAAAAAGCACAAAGGTTTATAATATTTTAAATTTCCTACGTTTTCTTGGTCTTAAGGCATTTCTCTCTCCTCCCCCCCCCTTTAATCCTCATGTTACGGCCCGCGGGAATAGCTAACATATGTATGCGGCCCAGTAGAAAATTTTTTGAGTGTCCTTGTTCTACAGGGACGACAGATCTGGAGAATGTGCTTATCTGGAAAACAGCCGGAAAAGAATCAGACAAGAACTTGGAAAGCATGCTACATTTAGTTGTATTTTTCAATTCCGATTCCGAATAACAAAATGATTAAGCAATTCGAAAATACGCGAGAATCCTTTACGAATTATATTTTTATTTCAACTTACTGTGTACGATCGCCAACAACATTTTTCATTGATTTATTTAAAGTACCATTCAACAAAAAATTTTCTTTTACAGTAACCAAAACATCTACACGTGAAGGTTCTGTCAGACCATTTTTAGAATGAAATTTAGCTTTGAGGGAACATCTTACACACACACACTAAAACTATTAGCATAAGATAAAGTTGTTTTTAAGACAGGTCACCAATATTTGCTATCAAAACAGATTTCAAACTTTTTAAAAGCAATAGTAAGCGACCATTCACTTTTGAACTATACTAATACATCTTCCCTCACGATTCATCTGAACATATTTCACAAGCATTTAAATTAGTCACCACTAGATCAGGTCTTCCACAAAAAGTTCCAAAAAATCGAATCCACGCTGACTTAAACCAATTTCACCTCCACCACTCCCTCATATTAAAAGGTTACGCTATCGAATGTTTTTCCAGGGTTGAACAGTTTTATCCGAAGCCTCGTGTAGTGTCAGTAATAGCCCTCTGGCAGAGATGAAGATGAAAAAAACAGACCACCCCTCACCTCTTCCGCCATTTTTTTATAGTATTCATTATTATTCGCTTCTCGTTCGGGGTGCTCACCCATGTTCCATGAGAAGATAAATATTTTCATTGGTCGATTTTCATCTCGGCGGTAGTAGATTTTTTGAAGGGGCGGGGAGTTTAAGTGGATCGGGAATGGGATATATTTCGTCGGGATCTGTGAATTGGGATGGTGTGAAGTTGGATCTCTGCACCTGCTACTCCAGAAAAGTCCCGTTCGAACGATTGATTGTTCGTTTTTTAGATTAGAACTGGAAGAGGGTGCTGCTGTGTATTAATTTTTTCGATCGAATTACAAACTGTTTTGCTTCTAGATTATGTTGGATTCCTTGAGAGATATTTAATTATGAGAATGCCATTGTGTTAATTGCTGCGACACTGGAGTGAGAAAAAATAATAATTCGTAATCGAATGAGTTTAAATCTAAATATAAATATTTAAATTATCACTAATTTATCGCCAATCTAATAAATTTGTAATCGAAAATGAAGTTAGAAGAAAGATATATAATGGAAAATTAATTATCTTTGACAGGGATGGGTTACATTGTGGGAGCGGGGGATACCAGAAGGATAATCCTTTTTGTTGCATTCAGTAAAAAATCATAAATATAAACTAAATAAAACAGTAGCAGTTTTATTTAATTTATTTTTTATGCGGATTTCATATTCTCTACAGCCTAAGCACTTTAAATTTTATAATCAGTTTAAGGTATCCGACTACTCTAAAATCGTGAATTTTTTTTCAAAAATTGACAATTTATTTCATGATTTTATTTTGAAGCCCATCTTATTAGCTTTATAAACATACCAAGTTTATTATTTTCCATTCACTAGAACAAAAACTACAAGTGTTTTAGTAAAAGCAGATGCCATTATTTTAAGCAAGATGTCATATTTTAAAAAGCGTTTTACTCGAAATGCGTTTTTTTTTCTTTCAAAATGCTCAAACGGGAACAGTGATTGCTAAAAAAGTTTTGAAAATAATTAACCGAAATTTTTTTTTGCATATGTTCTGTATAATAGTAGAAGTGTTTTAACCTTCCGATTTATCAACCACTGTTTTATTACAAAATTTACAGTCCCTTATGTTAATATAATCATTGTTATTTTAAGCAATTTCATATAATAACTAAAATAAAGTGTTCCAGTTCTTGTAAAAGTTAAAATATCTCTTATCCTGAAAGTCATTTAAAAAATTAATAACATAGCAACACATCAGAATTGAAAAATTGAAAATTTGTTCATAAACTTTTGGTACAAAAGGGGCCCCGTTTATGTTATTTTCTGTAAATTTTTACCAACTTTTTCCCACTTCAGTAATAATAATTTCTTTTTATCTTTCCAATTTTAGCATATTTTTTATAAAATGTACTAAGCAAATCTAAAAACCACAAAAAATCTCCGTATCTCCATTTTTAAAAAAAAGTTGTCGCAAGTAGTCGGATACCTTAATGAGACAAATGTACTTTAACGTACTTTTCTACAACTTTTTTCCAATGAGGTGTGAGATTGTTTGTTTAAATTCTCCTCACAGCCTTCAATTTAAGGTCAGCCAACTTGCACATCTATATTTACTTTTGTAGATCGTCATGAAGGAAAAACTTAGCTCAGAAATATAAGCCGACTAAAATGTAAAGAACAATTTCACCACAAATTTCTTCATGCATGGAAATTTTTCTGCTGACAAAGATTTACAAAAATGTCAGTGTCATAGAATTCAACATTTTCTTCACACCGATTTGACTCCAAGACAGTAAGTTCAAGCTGAAACTCCCCAGGAGCTGTAGCAATAATTGGATAACAGAACAAACTGAATTTGGGGCTCAATTTTCTTGAAATCCTGAAATCTCGTGAACTCGTCCTCCAAACTTTGCAGACGATTTCGTAACAGAAACACTTTCAAGTAGCGGCGAACACAAGTAGGGTGCCTTGGGGGTCCGGACCCCGGACCCCCCCCCCAGCCATTGAGTTTTTTTTATTGATGATAATCCTATATATATATAACGTAAAATTTTATTTTGTTTTTGTAATTAACATTTTATTTTATTAATTAATGCTAATTATTAATTCAATAATTCATTTTTTACTGTTTTTGTTATCAAAATCGACAAAATCAGAAGAATCTACTGGTGTTGCCTTGAGGTATGATACGAGTTGGGGGACTTTCGACCATGGACCCACCCCCCTTGAAAAATTTTTGTGTGCGCTACTGCTTTCAAGTATTTAATTTTCCTTATCGTGAAAAATAAAAGACCAATCTTTGATCGCGCGCGTTTTTTTTCTGACTGTTTCTTCGTGGGCCGCATAGAAACTCTTTGAGGGCCGCTAGTTGCCCACCCATGATCTGAGAGCGACACAAATTGGCATTATTTATTATTAGTGGCAGCAGACATCAATTCATAAAATACGAGTGAATTAGTTTTTATTAACATTGTACTAAAAATCAACACAAGGGCTGTTGGCGAGGGACCTCGTAGTTCTAGATCTCGGTTAAATGACGAAAACGATAACTATGGCACCCCCTCTTTAAATTACCCAACAACTCGACAAAACTGAAAATCGCAGGAGGTAGGGACGGCATTTCAAATTTGGCATAAAAGGAAGCTACACAGCGACTTTTTAATATCCATTTATAAGCTTCACTTGTACGTTGCAGAATCTTTGAACTAAATTTTTACCCACTTTAAAAATCAGATTCATTCGAAATTTTGCACACTTGTCCAGGACCGATGAAAATACAATAATTTAATAATTTTGTTCTATTGTCCTGATCAGGATTGACGATTTCCCCCTTTCAGATCCCATTCCGCATCTGGTGACTAATTTCAGATCGCATTTCCAGATTTGGCGACTAAAAGATAAAGTTACAACTTAGTTCGATGAACTATAAAAGGGTGTTTTCTAGTTTTTTTAAACTATAATTTATTCATTCGCAATTGGAGGACTTTGAGCCCCGTCAATTCCTGTTCAAGGCTTGTTTTCTGCGTCACTAAGACTCGAACTCTTGACACACCGGCCATGATTTCGTGGCCATAACAACTAGGCTACTGCGGTCTCAAAAATATCGCCAAAATCTCCCCCCCCCTTTTTATCGTATTCTCAAAGGTGGTTAGATAATAATATAATAGTTACTTGAAGATAAACAAGAATAAGAGTTGAAACAGGATCCTTCCGTGAAATTTTCGGAACCAGTCTAGGAAAATTTGGCTCCTTCTGAAACTAATAACATTTCATAAATTTTTTTAAAAATATCACCAAGTCATTAAATTACAAATTCGGCATTCTCACCAGACTCGGGGATATTTCTTGAATATTGAGTCTTGGTAGTACTTTTTTACAATTTACTATTTGATCAATCAATACAGATTTTTATTGAAGCAATTTTTTAACAATAATTCACAGAAGAAAACTATTTCATTTCTTTGTCATAAATTCATAACAATATTTTGTTTGTTTGGAACAAACGAGCTAAATAGTAACAAGAGATCGGTGCGATAAAAGTTAGACACACATAATTGCTTACGTTATTTTGAACTCGACATTTCAATTATTCTTTTACGATTGTTCAAAAAAAAAAAAAAATATCGAAGACGCGCGAATAACCCACCCACTGTGCTGTTATATTTCAATTCGATTTTGAATATGGTTTTAGAAATGGTAAAAGAAATGGAAAAAGAAATATTCGTTCAAAAAGGCAAAAAACAAAATAAATAAATAAATTGATGTAAAGCGTTTCACGTCTGAAACAGTGGTCCCCAACCCCCGGGGCGCCCAAGAAACAAAATTATTTCTTTCTTATTTTCTGTGGTGTATTTCTCTCAGGTTTGTGCGACTTTCCACGGAAATCACTTTGTATTCCATGTCAAGGTATACGAACACGTTGAAAATGACCAAATTCCGTCAAGACAGATATTTTTGTTTTTTTATTTTATTGAATAGAGCTATCTTTTGACTTTACGAAACAAACTTTGTTTTGTTTCTACACTACCTAGAGGCCAAGTTACAATCAATTTTATAAAAACCGGAAGTGGGTTTTTGATCTACCAGAAGTGAGCATTTAAATTGCTCAAAATCTATCATGGCGAGTCTGATAATTCAAAATATTACGAATGTATTTCTATAAAACTTTTGAACCTGATATTTATGTTATTTTCTAGAGAATGTACTAAAATATTTCTTATTGTATGAATACTTTTTGAGTTATGGCTTGTTATTTAAATAATGGTATCATAAAAAACGTAACATTTCTTATAATGTTTACTCAATCAGCTCTAAAATTTTCAAATTTTAATAAAAAATTAAAATTTTAGTACATTTTCTAGATAAATGCATTTTATTTTTTTTAGTAATACTTTTACTAATATATGCTTATTAATTTTTTTCTCAAACTGCTTTGAAGTTTTTCAAAACTATTGCTAAAATTTCACTTATATAACTGTGATTTTTGTAAAATTCAGGTAATTTATTTTAAATATTGATAGTTAAATAGTAATATTTATTGGTATTGAGTCCTAAAAGAGCATTTATAATGTTTTAGTATGCTATTTTGTTAAAAAGTACTCCGAACGTGTTCGTATACCTTAAATCACTTCATATTCTTTTTTTTGTGTGTGTGTGTAACTGTATTTTATACCGATGGCATGTTTAAATACACTTAAATTAAAATTATTAAAATAAAACAATCTAAAATATAAACAATCAACGTTCTCCCCCCTCCCCCTCTCAACGGGCCGCGGTAAAATTATCAACGTTGGCCGGTCCACGGCGATGAAAAGGTTCAGGAGCACTGGACGTTTCATGACACGGGAGCCACACGAGTCCCTGATCATGACCACTAGGCTACCGCGGCCACAGTGCATGAGATAAAGACAATATTTTATTTATGTAACAAATACATGCAGATTTTTACGAAACAAAATAACACGTGCAGTTATTTATAATACAGTCGACTCTCGCTAATTCAAACCTTCGATAATACGAACCTCTCGCTAATTCGAAGTATATGCTCGGTCCCCAGAAAAACTCTTGATATTTCGAATTAAAACAATACGTTTTGTACACTCAATATTTCGAAGTAAAATCTGTGGCTGGCCAGACTCTCTACAAACACGCGATATATTATATATAATTCAAAGTTATCTTATAACACTCTCGGCAACTTGACCACTCACTATCAAGTACAGTTCTGTAGCAAACAAGTTGGAGCTTACAAGTCTTGTTCTTTCTGTGTCTCTCCCCTCAAAAAGCTAAAATTGTGGGTTTGGACCACAATAACATGAAAGGGATGAAGACGAATCGGAGGAGTTGACTCCGACAGAAGCTAAAGTGTCACAAAACAAACCATAAGCAAATTTTTCTCTCAAAATCATGTTGACGCGGACGTTTTTCAAGCTTCATTTATTCTAGAAAAATCCATTGACCAAAGTTAGATTGAATGTCCTAAAGCAGAAAAAGGTAACAGATTTTTCATCAATAAAGATTAATCGTGTACAGTAAGTATTATTTTAAAGGTTGTTTTTAATGCATAAATGTATTAACTTCTGTATAATATTAAAAATAATAATGCATTCTTTTTAAAAAATACTTTAGAATTATTTTCTGCACATGTGCGATTGTTGTTTTATTACAGTTTCAAATTTAAATGTGGGAGGAAAAAAAATTCTCTTCGTGTATTTTCGAATTTGTAACTTCGAATTTTCGAGAGTCGACTGCATGGAAAAATAAAATGATGAAAAAAAATCCTTTGTATTTATTAACTTTTCGATCGTGGTTCAAAATTAAATCAGCCTTTTTCCGATCTCGGATACCTGAAGAGTAATGAGAAATCAACATAAACATTAGTCATGGTTTAAATCATTAATTTGGAATGCACGAGAATATTTGTTTGTAATCAATACAATTTATTAATTTCAACAAAGATCCCAGATAAATATTTAAAATTAGCGTGCTTCAACAACAAATCGTTCTTCAGGAAAATGCTGTAACGAAACACAACCAACAACCCCAAAGATTTTGAGTTATTCTGAAAGCGTACATATTGCTTCTGTTTACATACTCACAAATCCTTCACCGGCTCCATTCACGCTTGTTCAGTTATTTTCTTTAATTAAAAACCCTTCGCCATCCCCCAGATTTATCGGGTCATAATTAAACATAAAGAACTGACCTCTTCCCACTAACTCCTCCTAACCTTGCCAGGGTGAAAGTAAATAAATTGATCTCGACAGTTCAGCAGATTTATTATTATTTTTTTGTTCTTTAACAGAATCTTAGGGGAAAAAATAATAATAAAGCTGTATTAAAGAAGAGGAAACATAGGGCCATGTGTTGTATTTGCGGTATCAAGTTAGAACATTCACACTGCCATAACCGTCCATCATGTCCTGGAGAGACCCAAACATTCCAATGGCCATTAATCTGTCGAATAGGCAGAAGAGTGAAGAAGTCTGTTTCGCGTTACCGCCAATTGCAGTTCGAGTTGGTCTTCCTGGCATTGTTGGGTTTTCCGAAAGATGAAAGAAATGGTAAACATTGCCATTTCCCGTACGTTTTGAGCAGACATGTATTGCATATTTGTTATGATTGTGCTGTTTTTTGTGTGGATATCGCAATGTAATTTAAAGTGGTTCTAATTATAGCGATGTTGCCACTACTAGTAACCTAATCAAGATAGACTACATTCCTTTCCTCTTCTGATGTTGGAATCCCACACTGTTTATAAAAATTCCACACATAAAAGCTTCAAATATGAATCATATTTTATGTAATGTAATTTAATGTTAACATTACATTGATACGCGTAAATTATTCACGAATAGAATAGAATATTTATCAGATTTCGAACGCGACTACATTTAACTAATTTTTTTAATAGTATACACTACCTGGCCAAAAGTATCCGGACACCCCTTAAAAAAGTGGTTCTGGCCAGTGAAGTAATTTGATACGTAATTGAAAGCTATAAAAGTGTTGGTAGTGGTTTGTCAGATTGTATTTATGCGTTTGTGAGGCAATGAGTATGTCAAAGGAGCTTAGTGAGTTTGATCGTGGCAGTATAGTGGGATGCCACCTTTGTGGGAAATCAGTTCGTGAGATTCGGACATTCTACAGAAGCCTAAATCCACTGTGAGTGATGTAATTGTGAAGTGGAAACGTCGAGGCAGTGAAACGGCAGAAAAACGAACCGGTAGGCCGAAAATACTTGGTGAACGCAGCCGCAGAACTCTGAAAAGGGCAGTGAAATAAAATCGCAAGTCCTCGTTGGTGGAAATTTCTCAGGAGTTCCAAAGTTCATCAGGAATTAGTGTTAGCGAGAGTTAAAAAACTTGGGATTCCATGATCGTGCAGCCGCTCACAAGCCAAACATCACTCCACAGAATGCGAAGCATCGATTGCAATGGTGTAGAGCTCACCGTCATTGGACTGTGGACATGTGGAAAACTGTTCTTTGGAGTGATGAATCTCGCTTTACAGTCTGGCAGTCGGATGGACGCGTCTGGGTTTGGCGGATGCCCGGCGAACGTTTCTTTAGTGACTGCATTGTGCCGACTGTTAAGTTTGGTGGTGGAAGCATAATGGTGTGGGGATGTTTTTCGTGGCTTGGCCTGGGTCCGTTAGTTCCTGTGATTGGAAACATGAGCTCTGAGATGTATATGGACATTCTGGATAATGCTGTACTCCCAACTCTATGGAAATATTTCCCATTTCTCTTCCAGCAGGATAACTTCTCCATTCACACATCGAGGCTTGCACAGACGTGGTTTGACGAAATGGGTGTTCAAAAACTGGACTGGCCTTCTCAGAGCCCCGATCTAAATACCATAGAACACCTTTGGGATGAATTAGAGCGCAGATTACGTAGCCAGCCAAATCGACCATCCTCACAGCAAGCACTCACTTCAGCTGTGATGGACACCTGGAATTGAGTCGACACGAATTATTGAGTGGACTGTAATTCTTTTTCGAAAGAGGATAGAAATGGTTCGTCTTTTTTTGTTAAAGAAATAGGCTTGAATAACAGCTATTATGCATCATTGGCGAATAAGTAGACTTTAATATTCGGACTCTCAGAGAAATCATAGGTGCAGAGGTTTTGTAATACAGAACTGACGACTCCTGATTTTTTAAATTCTGATTTGATTCCAATTTACGTCTTCAACTCGAGAGCTGAGGGCGACGGAGCTCGTAATTTTGATCCGCGTTCAAGTAACGAGGATGAAACAAGTGGTCTTGCCCCGTCTCTTAGTTTCCACCCCATTCCAATGAGCAGGGAGGGCGAGTCTTGTCTCGATAGATTTAACGTGCTTCAGCCTCACTACACGAAGATCAGTGCCAGTTAAAGTTATCTTCGGGCCCTGGGCACCGAAGACCCACAGGCCCCTTTGGCACTAGCAGATCTAAGGAAAAGCTGGTTAAGTTCAGCTTATCCGGGCCCTTTCGGACCCCGGGGGGCCGCCCCAAGTACCCAATGAATAAACCTGCACTAATGGAGAGTCTTTAGTGTCACTAAGTTTGGACAGTGGCGTAACATACACCCCCGCATCGCGGGGGGAACAAAGCCTAACTGCCGCCAAGTACTTACCCTTTGTAATATCCAACTTGGAGTCCCAAAATCTGACTTTGCGGAGGGCCGAAATACTCTTCGTTACGCCACTGGGTTTGGACCAAAGGCGTAGATACCGCCGTATCAATGATACGGGGCCCCCAAGCTGCAGGGACCCCACCCCAATATATGTAAGTAAAACAATTATAAAATGTTATTAATAGTTCCAATTTAAGAAAGAGGCCCCCAAGGAATTTTGATACAGGGTCCCCTTTGTGCTAGCTATACCAATGGTATGGATCCCGCGACTCGACAATCTCAGCAACGAGTTAGCTACCGAGGCCACCTGGCGACTCTCTCCTAAGCTACGCAGATAATAATGCATTGCTAGGTATTCGATTGTCACCATGTTTTTTTATTGAGAACATTTATAACCCCGTGGACCACAAAGTAACTCAGGGGGCTTACACAGAAGCAAGCGTGAAGCACACTTCACAAAGGGAATAAGGGGATTACAACACAAACATCCATGCCTTCTCCGGGATTCGTACCTAGGCACTACGGCACCGCAGTCAGCGTCACTAACCACTCCAACGGATGGGCGGCGTCACCATAGTTTGGCGACTGCTTTTCCAAGTTTTCATCTATACGAACAGCAGCGATATTATCTGATAAGATAAATACCTACAAACAGAATGGTAAAAAATTTAATTATAATGAGCTTTTATCAGCTTCACTTTACTATATTAAACACCGGTATAAGTCTGAATTTGCCGTGCTTGGCTTCATGATCCCTGTAACCAATAAGAATCCTCATCGGAACAGGCATTTTATTACATGGGTTGAAAGGTTGTAAAAGGGTCTGTCCGTCATGAAAATGCCTTAGGGTATATGAATTATAATATGCGATATTTATCGATGACCCTTTGTTTTATCTTTGTAAATATGTGTTAAAAAAATTCATTGTTTAAATTAATTCCTGGACGGAACACGATGAATATAATTCCTTATTTATACACCTCTAAATAATGTTACTTAAATATTTAATTTGAATTAACGACATTTCTTGCGTGCCCCTCCCCCCATCCCGAACAGAACAAAAGCGAAAACTTTTATCTCTTATCCCACTCCTGGACACCACCCCGTCCTTCATTTCCCATCCAACAACTTAACAACATCACTTTCCAATTTTCTTTCCCTTTTCAAAACCAACACGATTTATTGTAGTAAAAATGTTATTCTAGAAAGAAGCGGGCATTCAAATCATTACTCAAAGCGAAACCACAGCGCGTGAGGGAAAGTTCTATTTACATTTCCCCTGTGCACCATTAATAGGGATCTTGAATTGTCTTCGCCGCTAGCTATGGCAGTTAGTTAACACATCTTCTAAGTTGAACAGGTAAACAAATAATGTCTGGTAGCTCCAGATCGAGAGGTGGCGAGGAAGAAAGGGGAAGAAAAAAGAAGAGTCACCACATCTTCGAAATGTAGCCTGCAGTACCCTCCCCCCCCCCTTCTGCCAACCCTTTGTTGACATTGCGGTTGGCACGCTTGACTTGCGTCCAATGGAAATTCTTCCGCTAGTCCATAGAATGGATGTAGGTTCGGTAAATCGGTTATCGCAATAACCGCAGGGTCTGTTGAAGCAGAATCGACGGAAAATTGCTTCTACCTATCGTTTGCTGAAGGTGTGAAAAGTGGGAGGGTGGATTTGGGGGTAAGGGGAGAGTGATGCGTTCGCAGGTACGAAAGAGGAAGCCATTTTTAACCACTGATGAATGAAATCGGATTAAGACTACGTCTTGAGTGAGTGACAGGAACGTCTTAAGACTGTTTGAGGCCTTGGGCCCAGAGAAATCTTAAGCTTTTTTTGAGGCCCTGGAAGGCTATGCAAAGGTAGACCGTACCTGAGATGTTTAAAAGATGGCAGTATATATTGCATGCATTGTCAAATACTCCTTCGAATGGTAATTTGAAACAAATAAATGTATACGACTCCCAAATCTCAAAAACTTTGACACATCCCGGCTCGACCAATGGCCGCATTCAGACTAAATGAGTTGAATGGTTATTCATTGTATTAGGTAGTGGCGTAGCTAATGTTGAATGGGCCCTGTATCAAAGTTCTTTGGGAGCCCCTGCTAGTGTCCCCTTAACATTTTCTGATTTTTTCTGTTTACGAGTCTTGGTGCCCCGTATCACTAATACGGCAGTAGCTACGCCTCTGGTATTAGGCCTAGGTCTAAACATGGACAACGGTCATCACATATCAATACAGTCTTACCACTTTTGCCAGTTGATATTCAGTTTGAAATTCCCTGTTTTTTGAAGAATATGTACGGGAATTACATTTGACCATAAAAATTATCTGGATCAGGGTCTTAAGACAGAGTCGGGAATGAAATGAAGCCCCCACTGAAAGCGAGGCGTTGGGCCCGGGCCCAGTCGGTCCGCGACTTCAGACGTCCCTCATGAGTGAGAGTTATTTTCCGTCGCACAAAAAAGCAAAACGAGAGCTATGATCTTTTTTCGAAAATATAATAATACTGTTCAATTAAAAAATTTTATTCGACAAAAAAAAAATCCCAAATAAATTAAAATTCCCTTCGATTTTTTATTATTTCTGGCGTCAGTTTTTTCCGGAGATAGTAATGCATCGTCAAGCAAGATCGTCTTGCTAAATAAGATACATAAATTACATTAATTTCGTCATCCGAGATATAAATGGAAATCAGGTTTATAGCAATTGCAATACAAAACTAAAATTACAGAGAATGTGTCAATAATTACTCATGTTAAAGCTGATTCCAGACAAAATTAAAGTTTGAAAAATCTTTTTGTACAAATTATAGAGGGGGAAATTTTTTTTTTAAATATTTAATACAATATCAACTTTTTGTTCCCAATGCATAATATCGAAGTATTTCTTCAACAAATGATTGTGTTTTTCAGTTAAAAATATTTCGTCATCTAGAGACAGAATAATATTCGCATAAACAATTAAAATCAAAAACTTTCTCCGCTTACTCCTAATATCATAAATAGTCTGCAGTCAGTGACTCATACAGGAATTTTTCAAGGGGGGGGAGGGGTCCAGGGTCGTAAGTCCACTGTTCTCGTATCATGCTCCAATACGCCGCCCAGTGGCTAAACGTAGAATTTTCAGTCCCCCCCCCCCCCTGCAGAGTCATGTTTTAGGCCCGAAGCCGGATCTTACCGAACTTACCCCTCGCGCTGCGAGGATGTCCTTTAAGCCACTGACGAGACACACAATATATTTTTTTTGATTTTTTCGATTTGCAGGAACAAAAAACAGTAAAAAATTAATTATTGAATAAATAATTAGCATTAATTAATAAAAGTAATTATTAAAAACAAATTCTTTCTAAAGTTTACGTACTATATACATAGGACTATAATCAATCGAAAAAAATCAAGAGCTTTAGGGGGGATTCGGGCCTACCCCCTTGTATGCGCCACTGCCTGCAAAGAATTTCACATAACGGTGAGCTTCACGTTACGACAAGAGGCCGAAAACACAGCTGTGCAGGTAAAGGTTGGGTGAGATTTGCGACTTTTTTACTTTTGAGAGCGAGGCTGAGACTTCATTTTATATAAGTTAGAACTCTAAAGATTTAAAACAAATCTGTTTCCTGTCACTTTTAGCTGCATTTGTTGTTTCTGTTCCTAATCGGGGCAGCTAGAGACCAGTAGCTGAAGTTTGTGTTTCAGTTGTAAACAATCAAAAAGGAGTCTCTGGTGTCGTGCTATGTTTGAAAGGTGTGGTTAAATCTATTCCACATTGAAACTAGAAAATGAAAAGATTGAGATATATTTCCGACACTCTCGAGACTGGCAATGTTCAGATTGTGAATATTGTTACAACTTTCCACAAAATGTGCAATAAACAACTAAACTTTATTTTTAATTTGCTTTACATATTGTAAATGTAATAAGAATATATTTTTACTTATCATCAATATCAACATGTAAATAATTTGCTGAATATATCAACAAGGTATATATTTATTAATGCAACCTCACCAACAAAGAAAGTTTATTACTAATGTAGCGGTACCTACAAAGTCAGCAACAGCCTCCGGACTGGAGTGATTACTTTTGACTAGTGGTTAAGTTCTTAGGCTACGAATCCTAGGGTTCTATCCTCCGGGTAGGGAAGCGCCATATTGGAGACCTTGGCTGAAAAAAACCCACAAAACTTTCTGATCTGTCGTGGTGCCATCTACCTGCAAGATGAGCTATCAAAAGTCGTCAGACTCACTTGACGCAGCAATCAAAAGGCGTCAGATACGAGATTTTACCAAATTAACAGATTTATTTACCAAATTTAACGAGTATAATTTACAGTTACATGGTGACATCATAAGTTTTATTCAAACAAGGACCTACATTTCTGCGTTTCTTGCCAAAGTTAAGCTAAAGTAGAATAATATTGGACGTCGCAAATTTTCCCAGTTTCTCAATACAAAAACTAGAGCACTTTATCTCGGTTACTATATGAAAAGGCTTAAAAAGACAGTGATTATATTCACATAAGGGACTGTAAATTTTGTAATAAAACAGTGATTAATAAATCTGAAGGTTAAAACAATTCTACTATTATACAGAACTTACAGAAAAAATTTCAGTTCATTATGTTCTAAACTTTTTTAGCAATCACTGACCGCGTTTGATTATTTTCAAAAAATCACATTTCGAGTAAAACGCGTTTTAATGTATGCCATCTTGCTTAAAGTAATGGCATCTGCTTTTACTAAAACACTTGTAGTTTTTGTTCTAGTGGACGGAAAATGATAAACTTGGTATTTTTATAAAGCTAATAAGATGACTCATAAAATAAAATCATAAAAGATATTTGTCAATTTTTGGCAAAATTCACAGTTTTAGGGTAGTCGGACGGAGACTAGGGTAGCCTTAAAAGTCGGACCGCATATTTTTGTAAAAATCAGCAAGTTAGCATTACAGTCGTGGGTGCCTTACACCTGTATAAAATTCGTGCCTTCAGTATAACAATGGCATCGAGAATAGAGTCAGAAAGAAGAATTAATATTGAACTGGAACTGTGTGTGAATGATAAGATTTTAATAGAATCATTATATATCTGAATAGAGTTCTTGCAGATACGTATTACTCTAAAAATGGAAAAGATCGATCATTGATCCTCAACAAGGTTATCATACAATACTTCCTTCTTTGGAAAAGAGAGATGTTAAAATAATATTTGTAAACTGAGCAATATACCTCCTGCGGTTTCAGAGCTTTCCTATTTTAAAGTTTGATCAAACTTTGAACGTATTTATCCATCTTACCAAAATAATTTTTCACTTGACTGAGCACTACACGTTTCAGGAATATTATTTCTAAAATTTAAAGTTGAATTTGACTTTAAAAGGTTAAAAATCTGGGGTAAAATTTATTCTGTGTATAGTTATGAACTTTAAAATGACTTTTTGGTTCAATTTTTAAAAAAAAAAATGTAATATTTCTGAATATGTTTATTTGTAGCAAAATAACTGGAGTCATGTTTAGAAAGACGAGACAAATTGACTTTAAATTTGTAGCTAGCACACACACACATAAGGGCAAAGATATGTCTAGAAAAACAGATTTATCTGATTGTAAACAGTCCCTTTGGCAAAACATTTGATTTGTTTGCGTCTTCTATGAAAAAAAATCAGTTCCTTAAATCTTTTTACCTCTTAAATTTAAGAAAATTTTTTCAGTAAACATCTAACTCTTAAGGATAAGTGATGCGTTAGTAATTTGTTAATAAAAATAGGGGGTAAATATCTGTTTAAAAACGGTGAAGGTTCCAATGGGATAATGTACAGCTTACTCTTAATAGAATCATTTCAAGAAATTGTTAAAAAGATTCAGTAGCGCACATAAAATTTTTTTCAAGAGTCCATGGTCGAAAGTCCCCCAACTCGTATCATACCTCAAAACGACACCAATCGATTCTTCTGATTTTTGTCAATTTTGTTAACAAAAAACAGTAAAAAATAAATTATTGAATTAATAATTAGCATTAATTAATAAAATAAATTGTTAATTACAAGTACTTAATTAAGTTTTACGTTGTATATATATATATAGGATTATCATCAATCAAAAAAAATTCAAGGGCTTTTGGGGGTGTCCCCAGGATACCCAACGAGTGTGCGTCACTGCAGAGATTAGATTTTTTTATTATATATTATCTTCAACAGACGTATCGAAAACATCGTTTCTTGAACTTAAATCTTGACTATGATTCTCAAATAAAAGATGTAATTTCCTGAATATTTTGTTCCATTTTTGCTTATTTATGTGCATTTTTTTTTATTTCAAGCAATTTTTAATTATACATATCAGAAATCTCTTAAGCATTTCAGCGATTTTAATAACTTTTGATGAAATATTTATTGATTGATACATATTAGAATTAAATATGAGTTCACACATTCAGTTCTTTGCCTTTAGTCACTCTTGAAATAAACATTTGGATCTATTGTAATGAGAAACATTAATATTTTAATTTAGGACCTGTTATTATTAATTTATATAATGGTTTCAAATTAATTTTAGGATAGTTATTTTAATGCAATTTCTATTTTTGAAAGTCTTTTGCACTTGGAAATGGGTTCACAGTCAATTTTCAACACCATATTTCTGCATTAATTTTTTTTCTGTCGGACAGCTTTTTGGATCTTAACTTCTACTTTAGCTCGAATTTTTTTGTGAAAGAAAGACTTTGTCACGAAGTTTGAACTGATTTATATAGACTCTTCTTCCATTATCATAACCACTCTCCAGCTAAACTATTTTCACTATTTTTCTACAACTAGTCTTCTTTTCTTTAATATGTTTCGACAAATCACGGTAACTTAGACTTGAATATTTTTTAAACTTTAAGCCTTTTGGAAGGCTCTTCGGGAGATTCTCCGTTTTTGCCTGAACCTCTTCAACTGAGGTAAAATAAGCAAAATTTAACTGTAGGAAATTTAAAAAAGTCGCATGGGGCCAGAGCAGGTGAAAAAGGAGGATGCCCCATCACAGTAATATTTTTGCTGGTCAGAAACTGCTTGACAGTTCGGGCCATGTGAGCGAATGCATTGTCTTGGTGCAACAGCCATCTCCCCCCTCCAATTCTGCCCCCCCCCTAATTTTTTCATGAAGTCTTCTAAGAACTTCAATGTAATAGTGTTGATTAACAGTCTGACTATTGATGTCAGTGGGAACCCACTCATATCACGAATTTCGGCTATGTTTTGCTCTGTAATAGCTGACTTTGGGTGCCCAGCAGGTTCATCATCTTCCACACTAACATTTACTCCTGAAAACCTCCTAAGCCATTCAAACACATGTTCACGAGACAAAGTTTCATCTCCATAAGCCTCAGTTAATTTTTGAAATGTTTTCGTGTCTGAATTTTTAAGTTTCACAAGAAACTTGATGTTGATTGTGGACATTTTCTCGGCAGAAGGCAGTTGCACGTGTTCACTCATTACTCAACTGGCGTTATCAGTAAAGTCGAAACTGGCTACATGGATAGAGGAGGTGCGCAGGATGATGTGACCAAAACAGTTGTTGCCAACTCCGCTCTTTTTTCAAGCTACACACTTAGGCTCCTTTTTTATGTGTGTCACACCTTGCGTATCTATTTTTATTCTAAATATTATCTACAGGCAAAAATGATAAAAAAGAAATTAGATAAAGCCAATGGTGGGAATCACTGCCTTATCAATATACTTGGCCTTATCTGTGTATAATGTGTCTATGTTACACAGTCGATGTCAATCTTGAAAAGGGCACGAGCAATGGAAGGGCAGCTGAAAGAGATGCAAGAGCTTTACTTCAAAGCATTAAAACAACTTACAAGCCAACCATAATTTGTATCTGTAACCTTTGGCTTGCTAAAAATTTGTTGGTGGAGAAAGCGAGGAATTTGTAGATTAAATTAAAGAAACATTATTTCTGCCTTTTTGCTCATATTTTTCTTTTATAAGTGTGCAAATTTTTCTCTATGTCTTTTTTTTAAACCTAATAGAAACAGTCCTAACATTTTATTTTTTATTGCTTTCTTCCTTTTCCCTTCAAAAACATCCCAAGAAATAAAAACTGTAAAGGGTTTTAAAATCATTTTTAAATATAAATGAGAATGTAGTGCTTTTTTTTAAGTGGATGTAACTAACTTCCTGTATCACAATCATATTTCAAAAATCATGCATAAATTTTTCTTACTTCTTGCTACTTTTACCATTGTTCTAAACATTCCTTTAAAGTTGAAGCGAAGAGCTAATTCATATTCTTTTATAATGTTAGATGAGATTTCCAATTAAATGTACAATTTACATAATTGTAAGAGAAAAAATCCTTCAGTGTGTGTTATTTACAAAAGAACACGTATACGCTAATGGTTCTAATGATCTGGTTTTTTGCAAAACAATATACATAAAAGGTATTGTCTGACCTTTAAATTAACCTTAATTATTTTCAAATGTATATTAAATGTTTACATTCGTGATATTTAAATGAAATTAGATTTAAATAATTTAAAAGTTAAACACTTTGATACGTACTGGTTTGTAGCAAAATTCATTGTAAAATGCGGCACGCGCGCACGAATCAGCTGTGAATCCCTGGATTTATTTACAACTGAAGATATGGCCAAAGATACTTTATACCTGCATATATATTTGACTCAAAAAAGGATGGTGGAACACAATTTAAGATCATTTTTACTTTTAAAAAACGTTTTTGTCAATCGTTCCCATCTCTACGACAAAATACAACAAAATAATTTGTCACACTCTAAGAAACATTCGTGATAAAGTTACATTCTAATAAATGTCGGCTCGTTGCTTAGAGATAGCGTGGCCGCTTCGTGAGCCCAAGGTTGCGAGTTCGACCCCAGCTGAAATCGAAAGATTTTCTGAATGCGAAAATCGTAGATACACATGCCATACGATTGTGTTGCATGTAAAAGATCCCTTGCGTATCAATTTGGCTCTTGTATTTTCAGCAAAATTAAGGTAACAAACTACCCTAAGATTGACAAATTTTTTATGATTTTATTTTATAGGCCGTTCAGAAAAATGTCATTATTTTCCATTCACTAGAACAAAAGCTACAAGTGTTTTAGTAAAAGCAGATGCCCATTACTTTAAGCAAGAGGTGAAACTTTAAAACGCGTTTTACTCGAAATGTGTTTTTCTTTTGTTGAAAATGCTCAAACGGGGCCAGCCATTACTAAAAAAGTTTTAAAAATAATGAACTGAAATTTTTTGTGTGTGTTCTGTATAGTAGAAGAAGAATTTTAACCTTCAGATTTATCAATCACTGTTTTATTACAAAATTTACAGTCCCTTATGGGAATATAATCACTGTTTTTTTAAGCAATTTCATATAATAACTAAGATAAAGTGCTCTAGTTTTTGCAAAAATTAAAATATCTCTTACCCTGAAGGCTATTTCAAAAACGAATAACATAGCAACACATCAGATTCGAAAAATTGAAAATTTGTTCATAAGTATTTGGCACAGAATGGGCCGCGTTTAGGTTATTTTTTTGTAAATTTTTACCAGTTTTTTCCCATTTTAGTAATAATAATTTCTTGTTATCTTCTTAATTTTAGCATATTTTTCTTAAAATGTACTAAAGAAATCTAAAAACAACAAACAAATCCCCATATTTCCATTTTTTCAAAACAAAAAAAAAAGTTGTCGCAAGTAGTTGGATACTTTAAATCACGGCAATATTTAGCATACGACAAAAGCTTGAATTAAAATTATTTATCAAGCTTCCAAATTTGGCAGCAAGATCTACCACTAGATGGTGTTACCATGAAATGTCTTTCGCATTTGGCAAACTCTTAGACAAGCATTTGTTATACTATTCGACATTATACACATTACTTCTTATAGAAAATTACTTTAGTTGTGTGTTATAAGATGCGTACTACTAATTTGAATACAATATACAATATTTACTGAAGGATTTGAATTATATAAGGAAATCTATGCTCTAGAATTTTAATTATATTATAAGAAATATACACTAGGATGATTTCAATCTGAAACATAGACATAGATTGCTTTCATATTTCTTCTATTTTCACCAGAGGTCGCTGTAGTCTAGTAGTCTGGGTCTTAAGTTCGTGGGAGCATTTTGATTCGACGACTTGAAATGTAATCTAAAAATAAGAATGAGAAGAAAACATATTTTTGAAGTATAAGTAAATATAAACAGAAGATAATATCTAAAATATCTTAAAATGCCTTGTGGAACCCTAGGGCTCCGTGGAACACAGTTTGAAGCCCACTGCTATAGAGGATGATAATGTGCGTACAGCCTGAATTATGGCAGACGAAGACATTTTGGAGTTTGTTCAAAACTCAAAAAATATCATTGATGCAAATTCCGACGAGGGGAAAATGACATGAATAATACAGCTCCTGTTCCCACGTCAACCGAAATTAGGAACATCGTGAAAAGTATGCGCAGTTATTTAGGCGTCCATTTCAATGGAGAAAGGAATAACAAAATAGACGATATCGAAAAATTTGTTGACAATTTGTTGCCAATTTAATCAATAAAAAGAAAAATATCAGATTATTTTCCAAAAGCTCAATAAATGTTTTGTTTTTCAAAAAAAATTGAAAAATTTATATTAAATTTCCTTAAGTTCTTGTGAATGATTTTGTTTCTTTGATTTTCATTAAATGTACGCATATATACAAATCTATGTAAAAAATAAACTCGTTATAAACTTAATTTTGTTGGAATATGGGGTTTCTTTGCAATATCCTTTTACACGAAATTCCTTTAACACGAAAAAATATTTCAGTCTTTTCAGTTTCGTGTTAAGCGATTTTCACTGCATATTGTTTGATCAATGTTTAAATAGTAAGCAATAATTATAACCAATTAAATGAAATTTGAGTATCAATAAATTTAAAAAGACTGAAAAAAAAACAATATTATCTTAAATAACATTAACAGACAGTGAAAAAGTGTTTTTAACCTGTTGGGCGCACTAGTTTTCCTTAATATTATTAAATTAAAAACAAGAACTATAAGCTATGTCATGGGTGTCTAAATTATGATCGCTTGTGCGCCGCATTGTAAAAATAATTTTTTTTCTGGGACGCACATACAATATTTTTTTTAACAAATCGAAATCAAAATTTTTTAACTCTATGTAGTTTTATTAAAATAAATTTACTTATTTTTACTATAATTTTTAAAAAAAATTTGAATTAGATATGAATAGGTACACATTTATTTTAAATTTTTAAAGTTTCGTTTCATTTAGTTTGGATTTCATTAAGATGGGGAAAAAATGAAGTTAATGAGATGAATGAATTTGCGTTTGTGTTGAACAAGCAAATCGATATCGGGTTCAATAGACGAAGTTGCAATTCTTAATGCATTTTCAAGATGTTTGTCAGTGATCTTTGTCCTATTTTTGCTTTTTGTATGCTTCATTCTTGGAAAATAACTGTTCTCAAATATAAGTACTGCCGAAAGCTGAAGACATTAACAAAGCATGAGTGTGAAAATGAGGATATTTATCGCGGTGTAGGTAATCTTTATAAAACTCCAACATAGAAACATTCCCAAAATTTTCTTTCAGTTGAATGTCACTTTGCAGTTCAATGCGTTCCATTTGAAGATTTGAAGTTAATTTATTTATTTCTAGAGAAAACGGGTTACTAAATATATTGTTATTCGTTTTTTCTCCCGAAAATCTTGAAATCTTCTTTCAAACTCTTCAGTTAAATCGAAAATTAATGCAGCATATTTAGTGCGTACATTTATTTTTTTAATACAAATGTGTAAATTGAAATATTTTCATAATTTGCGTTTAGGCCGCATTTTAAAAGCTTTTGCGCCGCACTTTAGACAAGTATGAGCTATATGTATTATGTTATTTTTCTCTTAACGATATAATTCTTAAAAAGTAATTCTCTCTCTCTCTTAATTGCTAAATTTTAAGTTATATATTTTTACTTATTTTCCTTGGTTTAAATCTCCGCCATATATAAGGTAGGGGTCTTATTGTATATTTATTTTATAAATGTACACGATAAGTTATAATTTATTTTTGTATTTTGTTGCAAAGAAAAATGACATTTTATCGGGTTTTTACAAATATTAATATCTGCTTTTTAATCAGTATTATCTCATTGTACCATAAATTTCTAGATTTGTTATTATCATTATCATTATCACTAGTACTATTTAATATCACTTCTCGCTAAAATGTTTTGTTTTGCTTGAAAAGTTTATTTTATTTTAAACCGATCTCTGATAATAAAATACGAATAATATACTTCCTAATTTCCAGAATTCATTTGAACAACATATCGCCAACACTTGAGATAAGTCTCAAAACGACATTACGCAAGAAATTTTCGCATTTTGCGAGGAAAAAACACCAAAATTTCTTCTAGAAATACCAAAAAAATAATGATATTTTGAGAGGAGAAAAAAAAGATAATGTGACCAAAAATGTAAGCCAATTGCAGGTTCGGATTTTTTCGCAATGCGTGTTGAAGAGGTACTCGGATAGCTTCACTTGAAGTTCGCGAGCGATTAAATATTTAGTTTTCGGCCTTGTCAGCATGAGACAGGGAGGAAAAAAGTAGACCAAAGTGTTTGTTTGAGCGAAGGATAATGGCAAGTATGTTACAAGAACGTCCCCAATTCTGTCATTCCTCAGCGAACAAGAACAAAAACATACAGAGAGAGTTTGTTTGGCCCCTTTAGGATAATCCCCCTATTTTTTTTCTGGAAAGAATTAAACTTTCATTCCATAAATGGTTTCGATAATTCAGACGAAAAGAAAAAAGTAAAAAGAAAATTTTAGAATACATTATCTCCTGTTGCAATGTAATCCTGATTTAAATATTGTAATATCTAGTATTTAGTTTTGTTTAATTACGTAAATCAAGAGAGAACTTATTGTTCTTTTTTTTCTCCTCTTTTTTTTATTTTGTTGACATTTCGAATATTTATCATTGCGTGGCATTATTTTTATTCTCGGGAAAACATTTATATTTATTTGTTACTCACAAAATTTGAATGGAGGTTATTCTCCCGACAGAAGAACACAATTTTTGTCCTATTTTTCAACATCCGAAGATTATATATTTTTAGCAGTAGATGATTTCTATCCAATATTTTGTTTGAGGTTTTTTCAATCAATTTATTGGTATTAATTATATTCTAAGTTGAAAAATGAAGAAGAAAAAATTCTTGAAATGCATATTGATGCATTTTATTTGGCTTTGTTTTCCTTTAAAAAATAAATTTATATATATGTATAGAAGGAAGCTGCTCATTTATCTCGAGAACAATTAGGTGGCCGCGGTAGCCTAGTAATCAAGGTAACGGACTAGTGGCCGGCGTGTCATGAGTTCCAGCCTTGTGCCGCTGAAGATCCACCGTGTAGAGGTGCTAATGCACGTTTATCTGCAGGGGCTCAAAAATCCTCCTGTTGGTGTAGTGTGGAAGTTAAGAGAGAGGGGGCAGCTTAGGCATCGTCCTCGTCACTTGCCCTCAGGTAGCTGAATTAGACGACGTTACTTTACTCACTTACCCGGAACTATTAGGCTTACTGATTTGAAACTTGACAGGCCTACTTCTTTTGTTGATCTGCTAAGAGCGGGGTTTGTGCGAATCGATTCCCAAGGCGGGGAAAAGGTTGCAGAGACTTAATAAAAAAAATTCATCTTTTTGAGCTATTAAACCTAGTCTTTAAATTTGACTAGCATGCTTATTTTTTTATTAGAGATCTGATAAGAACAGATTTTGCGATAATCGGCTGTAAAGGGGGATGTTGGCGCATGCGCACTAATGTAAATATTTTTACTTGCCGCGCTGTGCCGGCAGATGAGAACTTTCTGTGGAAGAAGCTAAACGAGATTTTTCTCTGTAATACGCTGACGTGAGCAATAATAGAACTCTAATATTTTGAAGCTCACAATTATGAAATAATTAAAATTTGCTGCGTTTGTAAATAGCGTATATATGTTGTGTGGATAAATAAAAAGTTTAAAAAGAAACAAGCGTAGCTGGTCCGTCACTGAAATAAAAGAACTAAAATAAATAGGGGCGTTACGGGGGCGTGAAAGATAAATAAACTTCCGTTCTAAAAATTCATGTCCTATCCTTTTTTCACTCAGAAGGTGAATGCTGTAAGAATGTTTTGAGTACAATAGAAAGCTTAATGGTAGGGTTTCGATATCAATGAGTGCCGCCCATCCGGTATAGTGGTTAGTGACGCTGACTGCAATGCCGTAGGGCCTGGGTTCGAATCCTGGAGAAGGCATGGATGTTAGTAAATGCTTATTGCCTTCGCGACTTGGGGGATACTCTAAACAGCATCGAGCCGCTTTCCGTGAGGTTGGTGGAAGAGAAAGAGAGGTAGGAGGCCCCTGACCACCCCCAGGGTGTTTCCCTCAAAATTGGGTCGGAACCGAGCAGAATCGTACTGTCACCTTGTAATGCCTGTCGGTTCCTGCTTCCCTCTAATCCCCCTTGTCTACTCTCGGACCCGGCTAGATGTGTGGGAGGAACTGAATAATCAGTACACATAATTCACTCTATTTTATTGTTGTTATTGTTATATTGATTATCAAGCAAGCACCATAATAATCTAATTAAGAAAACTGATCAGATAGCAGAGCGCGAAGGTGAGACTCGTTAGCCTGGGGATTATAATACGGCCCCTCAACTGATTCCACGATAACCTATACAAGCTCCATATAAATACGTCACACTCACTAATGAGCTAAACTTCTATTTAAACAAGGATCACGATACCTGTACTTTTATAAAGTTGATGTCCTCCAGTTGAGGCCTTGAATGCGATCTTTTTCCGGATTTAATCACCGTCGAGTGATACTCTCTTAGACTTCTTCAATTGATAAACTCCGATTTGCACTTAATCATTTCACGATCCTCCGCTCACCAACTAACTCCCAAAACTCGCGAATACAGAATTTATATAATACACTTAATTTTCATAATCACGTTTCCTTGCTTCGGTGAATGTTGGTTGGTAATATTATTGCCCCAGAAAAGTCCCCAAGGGGTTAGTTATAGACGCGTATAGATTCCTTCACAACCTTCATGGTGCTCAAAGCTAAGGCTAACAAGAGGCGTAAAAAACTAGCCCTTAGCCTTAGGTGTCATAAGCGACAATAGATATCAATAAGTTCAAAGGAATATTCATCCGTGGGTAGCCTAGTGGTTAGAGCATCGGACTCTAGACCGGAAGGCCTGGGTTCGATGCCCGATGGCACCAAATGCCCGACGAGTACAAAACGGAGAACGTGCTCATTAAATCTGTGGGTCCAAATGGTGTCGCCATCTATCGTGTTGCGTGAGCAAAATCGCACGTTCGCCTTCTTGGGGGGCTCAAAGCTTAGGCTAATGACAGACGTAAAATTCTAGCCCTTAGCCGCGATGAATTTCGTGGACTTTGATCTGATGTTACTGCCGATCAGGTGGCATAAGCAACAACAACAACAAAGGAATATTTAGTCATACAACATCATGAAATATTCAGCGAAGTGGAGAACTAGTGACCAGTGCCCAGCTAGTAACTTACGAAAAAGTAATCAATCTCTAAGCATTAATGGAAAATTATTACATTCGAGATACACAAATAAATATGCAAACCATGTCCATTACTTAATTTAAATTAATTAAATAATTAGTTTATTTATATATTCATTTTGCCTTTCTTTTAATTTTAATTTAACAAAAATTAATATCTTCGTTAATATTTCCTTTAAATATTGCGTGAATTTCAGTAAATATGAAAATAAATTTAGATTGAGTCAGGTTTAATATTTTTACGTATGTTGCGTGTAAAATGAAACTAGCCCTCCTAATTCTCAAATGGTATGGTGTTGAAATCTTGTGTCAATTCTAGTTTCGCTCTCGTTATTTACTATATCTATCAAGTATAATCTTAATATCTATAAAGTATATCCCATAAAATATAAAGTATAATAAAGTAAAGTGCTAATATCTATATTTTATATCTGTAAAGGAGAAAAGACGACTCACTCACTCATTCACTTACTCATCAAGACTTCTCCGGAACCATTAAACCTACAAACTTAAAATTAGGCTAGCATGTTTCTTTTCTTCAGTAGGGATCCACTAAGAACGAGTTTTGCGGAAAACAACTTCCAAGGGGGTTGATAGGAGCGTTATCGGTAAAAATTCTGGATTTTGACCTACTGGATCTATACATCTGGAATTTGGTAAAAATGTTTCTTTTGTTGATTAGGAATCGGCAAAGAACGAGTTTTCGGAAATTGACTTCCTGAAATTAGGAATTAATGGAAAATTTTCTTCTTCTTCTTTTTTTTTTTTTTTTTTGGAAATTTATGTTTTGTTTGTTTTTAAATCACGAGACGAAGTCTATAAGAGTATTTTTAAATACAGTCGAAACCATAATACTAGGACTTTGATGTCAATAATTTTAAAACAGTTCGCAGGTTATACGACATCATGAAATACCCTGCGAAACTGGCGGGTTACGGATAGTTTTTTAATAAGATTAAAATTTTCCCTTATAATCTCCGCTTTAAATTTTTTTTTAAAGAAATAAGACGTATACAGATGTCAAAAGAAGAATTTATTAAAATTGGATCATCTTTAATTTATCAATTCTTAAATAATAATTTCACTACTTAAAACTTTATTAAAAGAAAAAACGTCACAATAGTATAAAATATATTTTTGTCTACCCTTGCTTATTAAACGTAAATTTTCTGGAAAAATTCAATAAAACATTTTCATGAGAAATTAAAAATTATATTTTAATTTTAAATTGCTACAGCAATTCTTTTTAAATTAAAATTGTCTCAAGCATGAGTTAATTTTATTCTGTTATATAAGTTGTAAACTTCAACCATACAAATTCAAGAATTTGAAAAGGGAACGTTTTGATAGTTATTATCACCTTCGAAACATTTTTACAAATCAGGGGGATATTATTGAAATTGGATTAGAGCAAAAAATTTGTTGTGAAACTCCAAGGAAACTGCGAAATGATTTTAAAAACAATTATTCTTCAATGGAAATATCATTGAAAGCACAAGTAATGTTAAGAATCAGGGCCGTTCCTAGCAGGTGTGCACCACACGCAGGGGGCCAAGACAAGGGGCGGATGCATACAGCTCTATCAATCAAGTAAAATGTTTTACGAATTTCTCATAATAACTCAATAAAACTTATAGTAAGTTGAAAATGCTGGGTTTTAAGTAGTTATAGAAAGATCAAAATTAGTCCCGATTTCCCGAAAGCAAAGCATAATTTAAGAAAAATAAAATGTTAGTGCATTGTGTGTTGGTCCGCATACTGTGTGTCTATGAATGTCTATTTTTTACACACCTTTGATAGCAAAATTATTGGTAGAATCGGTAATACCGGAATAGATAAGGTTTTGTTGTTTATCAGCGCCACTGCCGGCACACTGTGGATCGATGCTTAACAAAATGCCTCTCAAAAATGATTTTGGCAAAAGTTGTTTTACGAAAATTTCCAACAGGGTTAATATTACCAAAGGCATAGAAGTGCTTAAATTCACTAAGCATCTGAAGAAATTAAATTTTTTCAATTTAATAATAGCCTTACAATTTAGATAAACTAAATAGAGGAAAGAAGTAAAAAAAAAAATTCTGTGCATCTTTGTATTTTTATTAATGTTTTACTTCTTATTTTTATAGAGGTAGGTAAGTTTATAACGTCCATGTCAAGTATTAGTCAAAAAATGAAAAATTCTCTGGAGGGACGGCACATTATGTGTTTACACGCGGGGGGGCCGACACCCTAGGATCCGTCCAGTTAAGAATTTTGTTCTGAACTTTCAAGAAACTTTCTAAATGATTTTAAAAACAACAGTTATCTATTAAGAAAGTCCACATTTGTTAGATTATTTGTGTAAATATGTTTTTTTTTCAATATTTGTACCGAATTGCAAAGACATTAAAAAATATTTAATTTACATGCTTGAATTTAATTATTTTGTGAAAAAGTCGTTCGTCAATACATTGCATTCTGAATTATTTTCTATTTTTCTTTTTTTCCCCTTGAAATAATTAATATTTATTATTAAATTTATCTTTAAAAAGAGGAAATTTATTTAATTTTAGAAAAGCTATTTTATTTTTTTAGAATTAACAAACAAATTGAATTTATATACAGAGGAAGCTAGGTTTTTTAATTGTTTAAAATATTTTCATTGCATTTTAAAGAGAAAAGGGGTGTTTTAAGTGTTGCTTTGTGCAAAAAAAATTTAATATCATGAAATAATTTCTTCGACACTTGATTATGTGCCGATTCTTTAACTGCTGCTAAATTTTTATTAAAAATATATATATTAGCAAATCGGAGAGCTGAACGAATCAACAACTTCAGAAGATTTCTCATGTTCATAAAAGAAAAAGAAAAAAAATTCAATTACATTATCTTAATAAAACATAATTTAAAATTAAATCGAAAAATATTTTAACAGCTCTATTTTTTCCCAAAACATTCGAGAAAGTGGACCTACGTTTTCTAATTAAATTGTTTAAAATCCAATTACCGAATTATCCTTCTCTAACGAACGTGGACTGGTTTAAAATGTCCCAACTCACCAACGATCGCTATAAAAGCAAATAAAAAAAAATCGAATGAAAAAACTCACAGAAACACGGTTACAGTTCTTGCAAAACAGACGTCGCTTTTTTCATGGGAAATGCGACAAATGTGTCGTCTGCGTGAAATTGGAAGGGAAAAAAGGGATCTCTAATCCTCACCCCGGGGAAGGATTTCCCCTGTTCCCTCATTAAAATCTCCCTCAATTAATTTACACTTCCTCTACTGCTTTTTTTCATTCCCACAATTTATTCTGGGGTACACATGTTCTTTCTTACAACAAAACCGACGTAAACATGATACTTTTTTTTCCTTTTAGTTGTCTTTTTTTGTGCGGCGAATTTCCTTTTTTTTTTAAGATATAAAGTGTTGGTATATATTTTTGGTTGTTGTATATTGGGTGTTGTTGTTGCATGTTGTTATTATAATTATGTTGCTTACACTCACCATCACTCAAAAATCTTTTTTTTTTTTAGTTTGATATTAATATTATTTAATTGCATGAACGTTTTGGAAAATTATATACATTGAAAATCGTTTAACACGAAACTGAAGGGACTGCATTATTTTTTCGAGTTAAAAGAATTTCGTGTTAAAGGATATTACAAAAAGAAAAAACCGTGTCAATAAAATTAAGTTTATTAGAGTGTATTTTATTTACATTGATATGTATACATCCATGTATTAAATAAAAATCAATAAAACAAAAAAATTCACAGGAACTTAAAAAAATTTAATACAAAATGTTCAAGTTTTTTGAAAAACAAAACATTTGTTTGAGTTTTTGGAAAATAATCTGATATTTTTCTTTGCATTTTCTTTTTCAGCGTCAAATTGTTCGATGTCGTCCATTTTGTTATTCATTTCACCATTGGAATGTGTGTCTAAATAACTGCGCATACTTTTCATGATGTTCTTTATTTCGGTTGATGTGGGAGTGAGTGAATATTAACGTCGTACTGTTTTAGCAACACGCGGGCTTTTGGGGACGGTCCGCGTAATTTTGAACCATGGTCAAGTGACGCGGATGACACCTCAGCTGCCCCCCCCCCTTTCCTAACTACCACACCAACGGGAGGACGTTTTGAGCTCTCGCAAGATTTAACGTGCATCGCTCCCCTACACGGCGGGTCTTTAGTGGTACTGGGATCGAACTCATGACACGCTAGCCATGATCCGATGCCTAGACCACTTGGCTACCGCGGCCGGATGACGTGGGAACAGGAGCTGCATTATTCGTTTCATTTTCGTCGTCGGAATCTGCATCAATAATTTTTTTTAGCTTTGAACAAACTTCAGAATGTCTTTGTCTGCCATAATTAGGCTATACACAAATTGTCATCATCTCTGCAACGAATTCTTCCGGTGATACAGTAGGACCAATCTGGCTGATGTTTTCCGTATTTTGTTCAGTATCAGAAAGCAAATCTTTTCATGATAAGCGGTTTTCGTTTTGTGTTAACAGAAAAAAATGCATGAAAACACATAATAAATTATCGGAACCGCTCGCTGTATTATTTCGTTGGTATTGATATTTCCTCTTAACCTTTTTTGCGTTAAATGTATTTCACAGTATACAGTCATATTTCAAAGGTTGTTAAAAATACATTTAAAATCGTTTACAGAAAGAATGTATTTACAGCACAATTAATAAGTAAAATATGTAATAATACCCCACAAAATTATTTAAAGATATAACTTAAAAAGCTGGCTTACAGATATTAGCAAGTTACAATAATATATCAAGTTCTACTAATATTCTTAATTGAACAGGATTAAATTCAAATTAATTTCAGCGTTGCCACTTGCATCTCCAGAAAATGCCGTGGTTATCTTTAAAAATTGATTCTATCTAATTCTATGTTGTTTTTGAAAACAATATTTAAGATACAAAGAATTTTTAAAATATTTTAAAATAATTTTTTTGTTCAGAATTATTTGACTTAGAAACGCTTGGTATCAATATATCATGCATTGGATATATTATTACGATTTATCAAAGAAATAATCATTTCATATGAATTAGTTTTTGTAATGTCTGGCTTTCCTCCCCCACAATGATATCTTTATCCTCAAAGTTTTCAAATTTTTATCCTTTTGTTATCAATGATTTACTATCTACCTCTTCTGAGTCTAGCTATGACTGCTTGGTTTTCTTTCAGGTCTTCCATATCCTTCAAAATACAGTGCAATCCACATAATCAAGACGGTTTTTAACATCCCCGGCGCTCTAGGCAATTTAAATTGTTAAACCCTCCCACACTATTTCCAAGCCCCACCCCTTTTAGTTCTTACCTTGCCAGTTTTGGTTCGGGAGTTTTAAGAGAGAAATTAACTCTTTTTCCTTTGCTTATTTTTGGTGTTTGGAGTCTTTCCTTTATTCACCACCTATTGGCCTACCGTGTATTGGACTGGCAACAGAAAGGAAAGGATAGTGTAATAGTTTGGTCAATCTTGTTCATTTCTTACCTTACTGCATCATGGACCACCCACCCATACTTTCGTAAATTAGTACAGTAAATTAATGAAATCGTTTGCAATTATTGTATGAGTATACATCAGGAGCGTACCGGAGGACATTAAGGCCCCCTGTCAAGTAAGGTTTAATGTCCCAAACTGGATTCTACAAAGGGTTGCAAAACCATAACCTTTGGACCCCACGATGGGAGGGGCTTGAGAGGGTGTAAGTTATGCCGCAGGTATACGTAATTGTATGGAGTATTTTCAAGAAAATTATCCTTTTTTACACTTAACGATCATTTACTTTTAAATATCCTTATTCTTTGTTGAATCACTGCCATTGTACTGGTACAACAAAGGGGTTTTCTTCAAGCTTTGGTCATTGTAAAATTGTTAATAACATCATTGTAATCAATACCATGGCAGGGGGATAGCTACCACCGTATCAATGATACAGGGCCCCAAGCTACAGCGGTCCCCACAAGTGTAAGAAAAATATCGTAAACTATTAAGAGGCCCCCAAAGAAGACCCCCAAGGAATATTTGGTACAGGGCCTATTAAGGGGTAGCTACACCGCTGATCCATGGCATCCATTTTCAGTGCATAGCAACCTCAAGCTTTTAATTTCCCATTGATAAACTGTAGAGAAGCTTCTCTCTTGACTCGCTAGGTGGTGGTACGTTAGCTGTATTTTTAATTTTTTTTGTCTTTTTTCCACCCTTTAAACCAGTGATTCCCAAAGTGGTCTATATAGACGCCCAGGGGTCTATGACAGCATGCAGGGGGTCTACGTCAGCGAAAAAATAATTTGGGGGTCCATGAGTTGTAAATGGGGGTCTACGATAGTGACTCTCATTAAACCAGATCATGACTTGAATTTTAAAAGAAAATTTAATCAAGTTGGAAACCAGATTTACCTGTTTAACAGATTTAGTACCTAAATTTAATGAAATTAATTTGCAGTTACAAGGATCATCATTTCGGCGTTTCTTGCCCTAATTAAGCCAAGGAGTATAATATTGGGCGTCCCAAATTTTCCTAGTTTCTCAATTTGTCACACACAATCTACCAGGGGAAAAAAACGTTTTAACCTACGTTCCATTTAATTGCCCTTTATTCAGATTTTGAAACTAGGTTTGAGAATGCTTTAACTATATATATGTTAATACTGCAGTAATTAATTAATTAATATGGTCATATTGAAAGAAAAAAAATGTCATATTAGAAGAGAAACTGATCGAAATAGGCACTAAGAAGATCTTAAAGTAAAATTTATAAACGGATATCAGCAATTTTTTAGAAGCACCAGAATGGACGAAGCACCAGATTCATCTCTCCTATTAAAAGCATTTGTTTGTTGCTCAGTTACATTATGTAACAGTATGAAACAGTTATTTTAAGAAAAAATTAAATTTTAATTTAATTAATTAACATGTGTCTTAGGTTTTAAAAACTATACTTCTCTATAGTTAGAAATTTAAATATTTTAAAGTAAGTATAGCTCTATACCAGCTGTGAAAAAAACATTTAAGCTGATAAATTTGCAAAAATTCATTATTAGGCAAGTGGGGGTCTACCCAAAACCGGAAAACATGGCAAGGAGTCTATGAGACAAAAAAGTTTGGGAACCTCTGCTCTCTAAACTTTTGCGCCCTCGGCATGTACCTAGTGGGACTAAGCGGAGAAGCGGCCCTGCACAAAATCAGCGTAAGGTTGAAGAAGATAGTTCATTTGTTTGCTTTACAGGAGGAAGCAAAATTAATAAGCATGTTGGTTTTGCATATTAGTCATTTTCCATAATGGTATTGAAATTAAAAATCACCAATTCAGAATTCACGATGAATGTAGTGTTTTTATTTTCCGAACTTTTAAGGTATCCGACTACTTTCGACAGCTTAAAAAAAAAAATGGATGCATGTATTTTTTTTTTTTTTTTTTTTTTGTGGTTTTTAGATTTGTTTAGTACATTTTAAGAAAAATATGGTAAAAAAGAAGAGAAAAAGAAAGTATTACTAAAATAAGGGGAAAAAGGGATAAAAATTGACAAAAAGTAACATAAACATGGCTCATTCTGTACCAAAAGTTTATGAACAAATTTTCGATTTTTCAATTTTGATGTGTTGCTATGTTATTCATTTTTGAAAGGACCTTCAGGATAAGAGATATTTTTATTTTTACAGAAACTAGAGCACTTTATCTTAGTTATTATATGAAATAGCTGAAAATAAAAGTGATTATATTCACATAAGGGACTTTTAATAAAACAGTGATGGATAAATCTGAAGTTTAAAACGCTTCTACTTTTTTCAGAACATACACAAAAAGTTTCAGTCAATTATTTTCAAAACCTTTTTAGCAATCGCTGTCCCCGTTTGAGTATTTAAAAAAAAAAACACACATTTCGAGTAAAACGCGTTTTAAAACATGACATCTTGCTTAAAGGAATGACAATTGCTTTTACTAAAACACTTGTAGTTTTTGTTCTAGTGAACGGAAATTAATTAACTTTACTAGCTTTCATGGCCCGGCGTTGCACGGGCTTTTACCGAGTGCATACATATGTGCATATGTGAAATTAACATGGAGATGAAATTATACCAAGGGTATAACTTCATCCCCATGTTAATTTCCTCTTTTCTTTCTGACGCCAACACTTTTGTGTGGTTTTGACGCGTACGATGTGAGTGCATGACCCGTGAGTGCGTGTCATGGCTTTGTCGCTTAACATTTTCCCTTCTCTTCACAAATTCAACACTTCCAATATTATTTTTCGAAATTACTTTGATTTCTTGTTTCTTTCCTCTCCGCTTAGCCCGGCGTTGCACGGGCTTTTACCGAGTGAATAACTTCATCCCCATGGAAATTTCGTGTTTCCCTCAGGCCGATAGCACTTATGTGCGCAATGTGAGTGATTTCTTTAACTATGTCATTAAAACTCCCTTTTTCGAAATTTGTTCTTGCGTTGGTGTGGTGTTCTAATTATTAGAGATGGGTGAAAGCTCAGGTGTCGTCCTCGTCACTTGACCATGGTTGAAAATTTCGAGGTCCATCGCCAATAACCCTCGAATAGGCGAACAGTGCGAATTTAAAAATCACTCACTCAGTTTTCAGTTCTTTCCTTTTCCTAAGTGAATAATTTCATCCCCATGGAAATTTCGTGTCTCCTTCAGGCCGATAGCACTTGTGTGTGTGTATGCGCGCGATGTGAGTGATTTCTTTAACTATGTCATAAAAACTCCCTTTTTCGAAATTTGTTCTTGCTTTGGTGTGGTGTGGTAATTCTTAAAGATGGGTGAAAGCTCAGGTGTCGTCCTCGTCACTTGAGAATGGTTGAAAATTTCGAGGTCCGTCACCAAAAATTTTCGAATAGGCAAACAGGGTGAATTTTAAAATCACCCACTCACTTTCCAATTCTTTCGTTGCAATTTTTTATTTCCCGGAAACGAAAATGTAGTTTTTTTTAAAATAGTTGTATGCTGAAAAAAAGACAGAAAGTATAAATTTTTCAAATTACAAAATTTCACTACTATTTTAATTCTTGGAGTAAAATTGTGAGGATTTTTTGAAATATTCGACTCGGGGGAAAAAAGTTGCATGCAATTACCTTTATAAAAGAAGAAATTATTAAATGATTGATTTAAGTATTTTGAGTGTTTTATTAAAATTTGTTCCAAAAAGTTTTTGGCTTTTTTTTAAAATCACTGATTGTAAAAGTTTTAAATTGAAAATTTCGAAGTCCGTCGCCAAAAAATTCTGGAGTAGGTGAACAGTGCGACTTTTTAAAAATCCCTCACATTTCAATTCTTTCGTTGCAATTTTTTAGGCCACAGAAACGAAATGTAGCTTTTTTAAAAATAGTTGTATGTTGAAAAAAGACAGAGAAGTAGAAATTTTTAAAATTACAAAATTTCACTACAATTTTAAATCTTGAAGTAAAATTGTGAGGATTTTTTGAAATGTTCGACACACGGAAAAATAGTTTCATGCAATTATCTTTACGAATGAAGAATTTATTAAATGATTGATTTAAGTATTTTGAGTGTTTTATTAAAATTCGTTCAAATAAGTTTTCGGCTTTTTATTTTTTAAATCACTGATTCTGAAAGTTTTAAAAATCATTTTTATATAAACGCAAGGATATTGATTCATATGAGAAAAAATCATAAAATATGCAAAACAGCATTGTTTTGTAAAAAAAAAAAAAAAAGTTTTTTTTTTCTATAAAATTCTTTAAAGAAAGATAGTTTTTTCCCGGAAACGAAACTGTAGCATTTTTAAAAATAGTTGTATGCTGAAAAAAGAACAGAAAGTATAAATTTTTCAAATAACAAAATTTCACTACTATTTTAATTCTTGAAGTAAAATTGTGAGAATTTTTTGAAATATTCGACACGGGGAAAAAAGTTTCATGCAATTACGCATTATTTTAAAGTAAACTATAAGTTTTATGAAAGAGAACAAAAATTTCGATACTGATAAATATTTTAAATAAATCTCAGAAATGCATTGAATGCATTTTAATTTTAAAAAAATATATTAATTTAAATCCATTATCAATAAATACTAATAAAAAAAATTCTACAGATAATTCTTGAAACGTTTGGGTGTTTGATTAAACATATATAAGTGTTAAAAATCCACTTTTGGGGGAAAACCTAGTTATATGCTAACATTCACTGAAAAAAAAACAATTCAAAAAGAAAATAATACTATTTGATAAAAACATTTAATTTTTTTAATTTTAATTTTATAGTTTTTCATTCCACTCTGTGTTAATTAAATTATTTAAACACGTATCTGCGAAAAAAAGTATATTGTAAAAGACTAACTTATTAATTATTTTCTAATAAAATTGATTAAAATTGCTCATTTAGCAATTAATTGTGACATACCATTTGCTTACATAATGGCAGCACTGAAAATGAAGTAAATTTCAGATCAGTGGGGATGCAGCAAGTGAATTCAATCATTGAAGAAGAGAGAATTAAAATATATTTCAGAATATTTTCTTTTATGTGTAATGATGTACGGCGACGCAATGTCCAGTAGGAGAAAAAATTTAAGACAAGTATGAAAAAAGCGACCGGCGGGTTTCTGCGAGGCGGACATCCTCCTTCGCATTGACCGCGCACGACAGTGCTGCAGTTATAGTCGTGAGTGTAGCGGGAGCTCTGAGCGCTCCGCCACAAGACAGTTAATAATCAATGCAATAAATAAAAGTGGATCAAAAATAGTTAAGAGAATTGAATTTAGCAAATAAAAAGAGAAATTTAAGTTATGGAGGATTGTACGAGCCCAGGAGAATTCTCCTGGGTCGCTTCCTCTTAATATTGGCTGTATAATTTTCAAGGTTTTGCATATTAATATTATCAGAACTATTGAGTGAATCAAAAAATTTAATCGAGTGATCTTGGATATGCTGCTTAAAGGATGGCATATTTAAACAAAAAAAAAAAATGAAAAGTACATAAAAATAACAGAGGATCACATGTGAAAATAAGTATTTATCAGTACAATTAATTTACGTGGAAAAAATTAGCAGAAATGAAAAAATCGTAATCCGTTGATTCTAACTCCGAGCTACACGATATCACTCCGCATGAAGTAAAAATTGGGACTACTTTTTAAAAATTCTTTAAAAAAAAAAGTTTTGGGAATTTTATTTTTTAAATGAATGGATCTAAAAGAGAAAGGCTTGAAGTTAATTAGTGTAGAATATCGATTTAATAACACGAAAAGTAATTCATACCCAACAATTTAGAAATAATTTTCATAAAAACGCATCAATTTTAACACTATTTTAAAAAATTCGGAAAAAATAGAAAATATCGTTATTTTACAAAAAAAAAAAATTATACCGTATCGTGGCGAAATAAATGATCTTTCCGATTCTGTAATTATTTTTTGTCTGATTTCAACACGGATAGTTCGATAACAATTTTAAGATGGTCGAAAACGTCGGATGACGAAAAAAATTTTTTTTCAATCGCATTTTTTTTTTACTCGCCAAAGTTACTGATTTCCCCCTGTTTAAGGCAGAATTTTTTTAGTGTAACCCTTGAGTTAGATGCAGTCGAACGCGAAACATGTCAAATGTCTTTGGCGCAAAGCTAATTTTCGACGCCAATGTTTGGCTAAATGTAAAATCGCGTATTTTAAATTATTTTAAAAATCATTACCTTCATTTTAAGGGCATAATTTTTACGTTAATGCTCTCAAACATCACCAACTATATGCAAAAATTACGTACTTTGAAATAAAAAATGTACAAATTACTACTTTTTAATTTATTTCTCAGAAAAACATAAGTTTACGAAAATCACAATTTTTTTTTTAAAAATCCGTAATTTTGAAGCAATTTTTTCCATCTTCGTATATGTTACGGATAATATTACTGTACACACGGAAAAAAGATTTTGTGAGATTATCTTCATAAATGACGAAGTTATTCAATGTGAAGTAAAAATTAAGACTACTTTTTAAAAATTCTTTAAAAAAAAAGTTTTGGGAATTTTATTTTTTAAATGAATGGATCTAAAAGAGAAAGGCTTGAAGTTAATTAGTGTAGAATATCGATTTCATAACACGAAAAGTAATTCATACCCAACGATTTAGAAATAATTTTCATAAAAACGCATCAGTTTTAACACTATTTTAAAAAATTCGAAAAAAATAGAAAATATCGTTATTTTACAAAAAAAATTATACCGTGTCGTGGCGAAATAAATGATCTTTCCGATTCTGTAATTATTTTTTGTCTAATTTCGACACCGAAAATTAGATGACAATTTTAATATGGTGGAAAACGTAAGATTACCGCTCGGCCGAAACGGAAGGGACGTTCCGCCAAGTAAGCAACCGGCAGGCGTAAAACAATTAGGCGTTTTAAGGTTTTTAATTAATATCTTTTTAACTAATTACAATATCGGAATATAAATAGGCAATATGGCTTCCCCGGAAAATTCCCGATCTTTTGGTACCTTCCGCGACTTTCTGCGTGGTGCTGTTCGTGAGAAGATAGACGCACATAGATAGATAGATAAGATACGTTTGTTTACCTTCGAATTTTAATTAACTTTATGCTTTCATAAACTTAATAAAATGCCCTATAAAATAAAAATCATAAAAAAAATTTGTCAATTTTTGGTAAAATTCACAATTTTTTAGGGTAGTCGGATACCTTAAATATCAACCATGCAGCGTTTAAGGCGGTAGTAAGTAGACAATTTTTTTCGGATCCCCTTTTTTTCGTTAGAAGCTTTGCAAAATACTTTATTTTGCAATAATGATCCTGTTGAAATCCAAAATAACCTTAAAACTCTTAAGGAGACATAAATTTTACTTTTGTTCGTGACAAAATACTAAATTTTTTGGAAATGATTTGGTTTCTTGCCAAGTTTCTTGGCCAAGTTCACAACTAAGCTTTAAATTGCCATCTCAGTTAATAATCCAAAATCTTTTTACAAGAAAAAAAAAGAAAAAAATCCTGTCACTCTTTACTTTCAATGAGCTTATTCTTTACTGCGAAAGAATTTTTCCCCTACAATTCTACAAAAGCTGCCTAATATCATCACTTTTCTACAAATTTTAAAATTACACAATTCCTTACTTGTTATGGTAATTTTAAAGTTTTCCTCAACGGGTTTAACTTTATACCCTTCCAAACTTAGCAACTGCAGTATTGGTGGTAAGCAAACTGTTGAACACCTTATCCTTTTTTGTTCAAAATTAAAGAAAGAAAGAAAATGTCTCAAGGTTAAGCTGCATGATCTTAAAAATCACTGGCTTCCTAAATTTTTAAGCTTGTTTCGAGCAGAGCAACATTCACATAATTTTGTAACCTCATTGGGGATTTATTTGATTTAGCAATTTTTCTTACTTCTGATATTATTACTTGATTATGTTTTGCTTGCGTTAATTCAGTGTCTTGGTTTTGTAATTTTATTGTTTAATTTTGTTGTGTACGTGTAAGATGTTGAAATTTAATTGTTTGCTTTTGTAATTTCATTTGTTTCGTAATTTTTATTTTGTTATTTATTCTTTTTTATTTGTCTTAATTTGTTTGTTTTGCTTACTTTTATCAGGTACGTGTGATACTTGTGGGTATATGGGAATTATTTTATCGATAATAAAAACACCCTATAGACTTTTCTTCTTTTGCATTACATTTTATGGAAACTGATGCTATTAAAGTATCAGACTACCCTAAAATTGTGAATTTTGCCAAAAATTGACGAATTTTTTTTATGATTTTATTTTATAGATTGTCTTATTAGTTTTATAAAAAATACCAAGTTCATTATTTTCCGTTCACTAGAACAAAAACTACAAGTGTTTTAGTAAAAGCAGATGCCATTACTTTAAGCAAGATGTCATACTTTAAAAGGCGTTTTACTCCAAATGTGTTTTTTTAAGGTATCCGACTACTTGCGACAACTTTTTTAAAAAAAAAATGGAGATATGGATTTTTTTTTGTTGGTTTTAGATTTGTTTGAACATTTTAAGAAAAATATGCTGAAATTAAGAATAGAAAAAGAAATTGTTGTCACTAAAATGGTAAAAAATGAGTAAAAATTGACATAATGAGTTGCTATGTCATTCATTTTTTAAATGACCTTCAGGATAAAAGATATTTTAATTTTTACAAAAGCTAGAGCACTTTATCTTTGTTATTATATGAAATTGCTTAAAAAAACAGTGATTATATTCACATAAGGGGCTGTAAATTTTGTAATAAAACAGTGATTGATAAAACTGAAGGTTAAAACACTTCTACTATTATACAGAACACACACGAAAAATTCCAATTAATTATTTTCAAAACTTTTTTAGCAATCGCTGGCCCCGTTTGAATATTTTCAGAAAAACACATTTCGAGTAAAACGCGTTTTAAAGTATGACATATCTTGTTTAAAGTAATGGCATCTGCTTTTACCAAAACACTTGTAGTTTTTGTTCTAGTGAACGAAAAATAACAAACTTGGTATTTTTATAAAGTTAATAAGATGGCCTATAAAATAAAATAATAAAAAAAAATTGACAAATTTTGGCAAAATACACAATTTTAGGGAAGTCGGATACCTTACATGCGCAAACAGGGACAGCGATTGCTCAAAAAATTTTGAAAATAATTAAATGAAATTTCTTGTGTATGCTCTATTTTACTTTCAGATTTATCAATCACTGTTTTTTTACAAAATTTACAGTTCTTTATGTGAATAGAATCACTTTTTTTTTAGCAATTTCATATAATAACTAAGATAAACGGCACTGGTTTTTCTAAAAATTTGGTCTAACGTTAAAGACCAAGTTTTCGGATAACACGTGCTTCTAATATCATTGATATTATCATGTTAAATAGAATGTGGAAGGAACTAGATTATTCAATTGATGTATGCCTTATAATCAAAGTTTCACTCATAAAAAACTTGCAAAGTAAGTAAATAAAACTTGAATTGTTTCTGTATTCTTTCAAATGTTCTTTTTTGCTGTATTCATATAAGTGCTTTTTACTATAGCGCTTTGAAACATCTGGAAAGAATTGTGAATAAATCTGTATTTATTGTGTGCCACCTCCAAAAAAGTAATCGAATAAAAATATCTGCGAAGGATTAGGCCTTTAGTTCCATAAGCACGTAACTTACCACTGGACCAAAATGATCACTTCAGTCAGAGGCTGTTACTGGCTTATATAGATCCCATCGCCACACACTCCCCTACCAACGAGTCGGTAGGCGAATGAACGATAAGTTGTTATGGCGAGCGTGTGAGTTGTTGTTGCGTCAAGTGTGTCTGATGGCTTGATTGTTGCGTCATGTGGATCTGACGGCATGTTTGTTGCGTCGGGCGCTGATTGCTTTTACGGCGGGTAAATGGCGCCACGACAACTGCGTGAAGGCTGTGTTTTTTTAAGGTTCAACCAGGAGGATTAGAACTCGCAACATTCGGTTCCGTACGCACGTAACTTACCGCGGGACCAAAATGATCGCTTCAGTCCGGAGGCTGTTACTAGCTTATTTAGATTCCACCACCACATATCCAAATAAGACATCATGATAAGATCAGCGCAACTGTACTACAGCCAATGACACACACAAAAAGGGCTTCAGAAGTACCATACACCATTATTCTTAAAGAAAATATCTGAAGAATATTATATTTTACTCTCAATATAAGAATTTACTGATTTTTAAATTTTAACGAGAGCATAGCACTAACATATTGTGTGTGTGTGTGTGTGTGCATCCATTAAACTAATAAGTAATAGTGCAAGTAAAATTTTCAATTAATTAAAATGAATGCTTTTATTTCGGAATTTCATCAATTGTTAAATATTATGCCGAAATCGAACTGAAACCCTATTGAGTTTAAATAAAATTAAATAAAAAAAAAACATTACATTCAGCCAAATATTATAAATTAAACGTAAGCATTCAATTCTCGTGTATATATCGCAATCATTTTGAAGCTGCCGAAATTGTTTTTTAATTTATCCTTTGCGTATAAAAAATAATTATTCACACAGCCTCAAGATGCTTTTTTTCCCCTCCCTTCTCACCGCGGTATTTTTTTTTTCTTTCTTTTCTTCCGCCGGTTAGTTTTCCAGACGTTTTTTTCCATCGGTTCAAATGGTTGAAAAATTCTTTCATTTTATTATTAAAAAAAAAAAAAAAAACTTCGCAATTTTCTTTCTCATTTAATCTAAAAAAAATCCAAGTTAAGAGTTCCAAATTTTTTTTTCTATCTTTAATCTTTTTTTTTTCTAACTTTCAAATTAGGAAGCAGAAGAAAATTAAATTCCAAGTCTACTTTTCCAGTAGTTTTCTTAAGAAAATATTGCGATGTGGATGAAATTCAGTAATTATTTCATTAATACTCTCCCGTGGGTTATTTTTCCCTCTTAGAGGATATATTTAAGTTTTTTTTAGGGAATATATTTTGCATTCAATTCTCTCATTGCTTTTTAAATTTCAAATAATAAAGAAATGTATCTTCCAACAGAATGCGAAATGTTTCGAGTATGTTTATTTAAAGACGCTTTCATTTTTTTGAAAGTGAATATCTTTTACAAATAAATGAAAAATTAATGATGTGTAGTTTCAAACTGAATAACATGACATGTTTTCTTTTTAAATACAGTTGTGATATCCATATTTCGGAAGAAATTAATGTGCATTATTTTCTTTTTCAATATTATTCTTAAGTAATATGTATATTAATACCTCATTTTATACCAATTATTTGGTTTATAAATAAAATTAATAAAATTTTTAAAACAGCACATTATTTAACTGTAGAAGTTTTTAGGATTGGAACTACTGGTATAGTCACATAAAGAATGTCTGAGATTATTTGGAAGCAAATGTCTATTAATTATTACAATTTTCTTTTCCTTTGGTATCTGACTATATTCGGAACAGAGATTTAAAAAAGAAGTGTATAAATGTATACTTTTTGGATATTTAGTGTCACCTGAATTGGAACAGAATATAAAATTGTTTAAGATTATTATTACAAAAAAAATTATTTAAATGCAATATTTTTTGCAAAAAATGTAGAAAGAATGATATACAGTCGCGACTCTCGTTAATTCAAACCTTCGATAATACGAACCTCTCTCTAATTCGAAGTATATGCTCAGTCTCCAGAAAAACTTGATATTTCGAACTAAAACAATACTTGTTGGTACACTCAATTTTTCGAAGTAAAATCTGTGGCTGTCCAGACTACAACACGCTATAATTCGAAGTTATCTTATAAAACTCTCGACCATTCGAGCACTCTCTGTCATCTGCAGTCTTGTCATAAAATAGCTAGAGCTTACAAGTTTTGCGTTGTGTTGTCTCTGCGTGCCTCCCCTGTAATGTAGCCCCTTTGATGACCATCTGTCTGCTACCCCATTTTAGTATTTTCCGATTCCTCAGGCGAAAATACACTTTTATTGTTTTCATTCCTTTAAGTGGACAATAGACCAACCGCGACTGTTGTCAGTCATCTATATCTTTCGTTTAACACATGGGCTTGCTACACATGTGTTCAGAAAGGATGGTCCACTATTGTGAAGAAGCGATGTGAAGGGTCGTGTATGAATGTATTCTTTTAATACAGGACTTTTAACTTCAGCAAAATATTTATTCTGTATAATATGTACTTTAAAAAAATATTTTAAAAAATTTTATACACATGTACAATTGTTGTTTTATTACATAGTTTCAAATTTAAATGTGTTAGAAAAAAATTTCTCTTCGTGTGTTTTGGGAATTTTTTCCCCCTCTTGATAATTCGAAGTTTTTCATTGGTCCCTCCAACTTCGAACTATCGAGACTCAACTGCACTTTGAAATATTCTCCTTTTATGAAAAGGGTTTATTTAATAATAATATTTTGCTACCTATAGTAGGGCTTCTATACCAGGGTTGAACTAAAATTTTTGAAATACTATGTAATTTAGAAGTGGATTTATTTCTATACCTTATTATACCAGAGTGCAGAAAATTAAAAAAAAAAATACCGATTATTATTTAAATTGATAGTAACTTTGAAAATAAAGTGAATTTTTCAAAAAGTCAAAGTTCGGGCTCTGTAAAGAAATTCTAGCTTTAGATAGTCGAAATATTATTACTATAAAAGCATTTTTCCTAAAAGCAAAATGTTTCGAAAATGTATAATTTCTTCTTCAACTTTTGTCAAAAAATTGCGTTTAAATAATTTTTTTATCTAATAATATTCTTGAAACAATTTTATATGCATATTCCAATTCAACTGACACTAAATAAGAAACAAATATTATTCATTTATACCAGTGCTTCTCAAATTATCAATATTTGCGACCCAATGCTCAAACATAATTTTCATCACTCCCGCCTTCCTTACAATAACAATGCATTGCATTCAGTAATACTAACACATCACTCAATAAGTTCCGGGCCTAACTAATAAAACAACAACTTTTCTGCAAAATTGAACTTTATTTATCAAGATACTCTCCTTCAAGAGTGATACATGCAATCCAGTGCTCTTCTAATTTTTTAATACCTTTTTCGTAGAACGATTTGTCTTTGTTCTCAAAATAGGCTTCTATTTCGGTAATCACTTCTTCATTTGTACCAATCCTCTTTCCCTGCAGCATTCTTTTAAGATCTGCAAACAGCCAGTAGTCACTGAGAGCTACATCTAGACTGTACGGTGGGTGGGAAAGTAATTCGAAGTGCAATATGATCAATTTGACCATCGTTTTCATGGGCTTGTGTCACGGAGCATTGTCTTGGTTTTTTTTTTTTTGCATTTGAGGACGTTTTTTCTTTATTTTTCATTTAGTTGATCCAATAACGCCATGTAATATTCACAATTAATTGTTTTGCCTTTCTCAAGGTGGTCAAAAAACAAAATCAAATGAGCATCCCACAATACGGACGCTCTAACCTTACTAGCTGACGTTTGAGTTTTTGGTCGCTTTGGACGACATTAAAACATAATTCTTTAAGAGGCAATTAAGGTCGGAAATATTCACTCTTTTTTCAAGAAAAAGACAAAGAACTTGATTTATAATTTCAGAAATTACCAACGTTACGTCTGGAAATAATTTCCACACTTCTACTACAGCAATTTTACATTACAATTTGTTTTTATATTACAGTTAAAATTGTATGAGATACTAATAAAACAAGAACTAAAAATACAGATAATGAGTTTAAACTTAAAATGTTTCTTAAAAAGGGAATATGTATTGTTTTTGAAAATTTTGTATTATTTTAAGGAACTGTTGAAATAATGCTGAGAAGTATGTTCGAAATATGTAAACTTTTGCGGAAATACCTTTGTAACTGTTAATACTGAAATTTATATTTTTGAAAGAGCTTCTGATTATAAAATAAGAAGATTCTTTGGGCGCAAATTCCTTCCTAAATATTTAAGTTTATCCCCTTCACATGTCGTTCTTTATATCTTCCTATACAAGTATCAAAGTTCCATCCTACATCAACGGCCCAGTTTAGGATGAAGAATTAATTGAACACCTGTTCTTTTGAATAAACGAGAACGTTCTGTTCTTGCCTTTCACATAAACTTGTTCATACTGTTCGTCTCCTCGAAGTTAGAATTGAAGCCCCTATTTCTATGATTCTCCAAGTGGTCTATAAGGACCCCCAGGTGTCAATGACGATTTGCAAGGGGTCCACGTCAGTGAAATAATAATTTAGAGGTCTATGTGTTGTAAATGGGGTCTACGATAATGGATTAACCAGATCGTGACTTTTATTTTAAAAGAAAATGTAATCAAAGGGAAACCAGGTTTTACCTATTTTACAGATTTATTTACTAGGTTAATTTGCACAGTTGCAAGGTCACATCATATATTTTATTAAAACAAGGGCCATCATTTCAGATTTTTTTCACAGAATTAAGCTAAAGCAGTATAATATTGAACATCGCGAATTTTCCCAGTTTCTCCCATTTTGTCACAAGCAATAATCTTATATCCTGGTAGATTGCAATCTACCAGGAAAAAAAATGACGTTTCAACCTATACGTTCAACATTTAAATGCCCTCTATTCAGATTTTGAAACCAGGTATGAGAATGCTTTGACTATAGTAATACCACAGAAGTCATATGGTCACATTGAAGAAAATAAATGTCGTATTACAAGAGGAACTGATCGAAATAGCCACTAACGAAGATCTTAAAGTAAAGTTTAGAAACGGATGTCTGTAATTTTAGCTATAAAAAGACGTTCCTGTTGTTTACCCCTAAATATGGAATATCGAGAGAAACTTTTTAATTGTTTTCCTAGTGAGCAAGAATTTCATTACGGTTGCCAATCTCAAAAAGAAAGAGAGAGAGACCGGCATTATTAATTGAGGAAATTAGAGTTAGGACATCGACAAGATAGAATCAAAATGTTTAGAATTTGTTACTGAAGCACCAGATTCATCCCTCCCATTAAAAACATTTTACTTTTCTGCTTAGTTCTTTTATGCATTATTAAATTGAAATTTAAAATTAATTAACATGTGATTCTTAATTTCTAAACACTATACTTCACTACAGTTAAAAATTTAAATCTTTTAAAGTAAGTAGCTCTGTATCAGCTGTCAAAAAGACAAGTAAGTTAAAATGTGCAAATATTTAATATTAGGTAAGCAGAGGGGTCTACCCAAAGACGAAAAACATGGCAAAGGGTCTATGAGACAAAAAGTTTGGGAACCTCTGCTCTCTATTTGATAAGCAACTCATCCATTCTTTATGTATTAAAAAGTGTTCATACTAGGCTCAAGATATACATGTGTGTGTGTGTGTATGCATGTATAAGGGGATACTTCTATAAGTATTTATTAATTACTTTCGTTTTAAGGGTACGTGATCAAAACCGTTTGGAGACCAATAAATCACAGAACTTCTTAGAAATCGAAATTCTCTTTAAAATAAGGAAACACGAAATGATCTTTGTCGGATATTCTAGAGCATTCATAAGAATCAATAATAATCACTGTATCTATCAAATGACATCGAAAAAATTTAACACTGAATCCACAAAGCTGTTTATAAAATTATAAATAATTTTATAAACATATATGCCATAGTACTATAGAAAACTAAGATGCAAAAGACTCTAAGGAAGATCATGATGTTTGTTTCTTGGGACAGTCGTGGAGTCATCTGAACAGAGTACTTGGAGAAGGGTCAGAGCATTACTATTGCACATTACTACACACTGTTGAACGAATTATATGATGCTACCAAGAAAAGGTGTTATTTGAACACTAGTAGGCCCATCTTCTCTCCAACAATGCACCTGCTCCCTCATTTCGAGGTGCGATGTAGGAATTAAAGCAATGTGGCTCAAAACCTTACCGCATCCATCCTATTCTCCTGATCTCGCTCTAAGTAAATGTTTCTTATTCTCAAAAACTGAAATCCATTACGTGGTAGGATATTTGATAGCACAAATGAAGTCTTAGAAAACATGGAACAATGGTTTTCGACGCAATCTACAAATGATGGCTTTCGAATCGTCGAAAAATTTGGGATAAATTTTACTACATTCTACAATAATTGTAATTTACTTAATTTGTAATATTGCAATATTGGTATGTTATCTCTTGAATAAAACAAGCCATATTATATTTTGTACTACATCATTAAAAACGGCTAGAAGTTAAAACTGCTAGAAGTTATAACTAGCATTCTATGTTATAGTTATTTAATCCTGCCCGTAGTACTATGGCTTCCTAAGTCATAAGTAAAAGTTCTTATTGGGTTAGAAAATAAATAAATTGATTGATTGTTTTAATAAGTGTGACATTCTTCTTAAATAAATTTAGAGTTTTATTGATAAATGTCGATATTTGAAACAAAAGTAATATATTTTTTAAAATATAAACGAAACATATATTTTGGAATAAAGTATGAGACACGTGCATTTAATTATATACAGTGCACAAAAATATTTTGCTTTTAAGTGTAATTAATTTGTTCCTAATTTAAATTAATTATGAACTTTCTTTTCCTTACTTAGATTCTACAGAATTTTCTACTATTAGCTCACACTCTCTCTCTATTTATATATATTTATCTTGTTCAAATTTTCAATCGTTAGTAAAATTTTTTCTATTCATCCAATCAAGTTAAAATAAATTTTTTAAAACTTGTAGTGGATGACACTTGATGTTATTATAAATATTTCAAATATTAATTCACTAATTATCGGTTGATTAATTAAATTAAATTAATTACCGGTTTTCGACGCCTAATTAGGTTTATCTCCATTGTTGTAACAATGCAACTGTTAAAACAATGACAAGAGTTGGCGTCGAAAATTGGTTTTTCAGCCAAACAAGCCAAACTGGGTGTGCATTGTTACAACAATGCAGACAAATCATGCTCTTTTTTTCAATTCCTATTATTAGTTCACTCTCTTCCTATATATATATATATATATATATCTTGTTCAAATTTTTAATCGTTAATAAAATACTTTCTATTCATCCATTCAAAGTAGGAATTGACTTTAAAATTTTTTTTTATATTACTTGTTAAAAAAAACACTGAAAATTATGATGTACTGATTTTTGTTTTTTTTTTGTTAAATGTTACACACACTCAGTATACAAAAACACCATTTAAAAGACAGGTATTTAGAAATTAAACAGAGTTTCCGGCGTTCCAACATGCTCGACTCCACCCCCGAACAAAGAGGTCCTCACACAACTCCTCGTCTGTATATATATATATCGAAGTTCTTCCGATAACTCTCATTAACAGCGGATACACGTCTGCGAAACTTCTTCGCAGCAAAATGGCCGGGAAATACTAATCATAACACACAGAAAAAAAGGTGGAAGATGTGTGACGTGTGTAGGGAAATCTGTAAATAATATTTACCCAAGACCTCCGGAGAGAGAGCCATAAAAGCCGGCGATCACCAGCTGCCGAGTGGGGCCCGCAGTCCATCAGCGTGCGCTAAAATAAACAAACTCTTGTCCAAAAACTGTGGACCATCATCTCTCCGGAGACCACCCAGCTTCTCGAACAGATTGTTCGTCGCAAAAACATCGTAAAATACGTCTGCACGCAGCCGTCGCGATTTATTAGTACAAAAAGGCTGTTTTTAGACTCGGGAAACATATCGCCGGTACCAGTGGCCGATGGGGGTATGAGTTCTCTGCCATCGAACAAAGTGCTCTCTTTAAAAGAGCGGCAGATAGTCCGATTTGTTTTTTATTCGCACTCAGAGAAGTTGATGAGAGACATTTGAAAAATGTCTTTTCATTTCAAAGTTTGACACTTTTTCAAACAAAATTTAAGGATCCGAGATAAAACTATGTATTAATCCCTTAACGTAAGATCTCGAGTTAATTCGAGCGCGCTAATCATGCCAAATTATGCACACTAGAGATAATTCGAGCAGGATCGTATTTTATGCTGCTGTAATGTTCACTCTCGAATATAAGCGAGCGAGCGACGTCTGCATTTGTGAGAATGACTTCGATTTTTCTTATATTTTAAGATTTGGTCGGGAACAGTAGCGCTCACAAAATTTTTTCAATGGGGAAGTCCACGGTCGAAAGTCCCCCAACTCGTATCATACTTCAAGACAACACCAATTGATTCTTCTGATTTTATCAACAAAAAACAGTAAAAAATAAATTATTGATATAATAATTATCATTAATTAATAAAAATAAATTGTTAATTACAAGTACTTAATTAGATTTTACGTTATATAGATATAGGATTATCATCAATCGGAAAAAACTCAAGAGCTTTGGGGGGGGGGGTCCTCCCTTGTGTGCGCCACTGGTCGGGAAATATCAATACACATTTGAAACGCCTGCGTTTTGCAAGAAAGAAATAATAAAGGTTTTAAAAAACTTAGATTTCCCAAGCTAATTAGTAGAAAAACTTACACAAAACTATCAAAGCGATACAAATATAGAAAAAGTCGGGAAGACCAACATCTTTTCGAATTCTATGACTAACGAAGCGTCATTTTCCAATTCTGTTTCAATAATGCTAAAGAAGAAAAAAAAGAAGCTTTCATAAGATAACTGCGCTGTGTGCTGTGTTAAAAAGGATAGCAAAGGAAAAGGATAGAGTTGTTATATATGTAATCGTAGCAATATTAGACTATGTGTTGCACTTGTTTCCAAATATATAACACAAAAAAATTTTTTGAATAAAGTTTAGAAAACAAATATTGTAATTATTATTAATTCTATTGAAAAAATATAAATAAATACTCTTATAGAGACAAAAAAAAAAAAATATGTTTTTCTTTCTTTCGAAACAGCAATTCGAAAGTCGAAGTATGGGTACGATTATATTCGGCTCTTATCTCTGCAATGTGAATCAAAATCTAAAATAAAAATAAAAATTTTGATTGACTACGTATTTTTAAAAATTTCTTTCCAAAACAAAGCTCTAAAATGTGTTTCTTACAACAAAAAAAAAATTGATTTTTTTTTTTGCCAACTTTTTTAAAAAACTGTGTGCGTTAAGGGGTTATTGTTAACTGAAAAACGTGTTAAGATATTCTTATTTACAAAGTAAAATCATCTTTAATTTGTTGAAAAATAAAATTTTCAGTTAAAAATTGGAGATGCAAAAATGTCTCTGTGATGGTTCCGCGAAACACTAGGGTTCCTTGGAACTTTGATAGGAGTTCTACAAGTGATCACTATTTTATAACAAAAGTGGCTAGAGGTGTGGGAGGAAATGAAGGATGACTCGCCATGCTATTTAACCAAACTATTTATTCAACACACAAATTATCAACAGACACAATTCTAATATTCAAACAAGAAGGGATGTTCCTACTAAGAGCAATCGGGAATAACCACGAGAGACGCGAATTATGAGAAGACTTCTTATATCTCGGTCCTCCTTTTATGGGATCAATCCACTACTCTAATATTTGAGTTACAATTTATGTATGGTGGCCAATCGTCACTTAAATATCTTCAGCTATTTAATGCCTGAAAGGCGCTATCAATATATACTAATACCTGATTGGTAGCTATCTCTCCTCGTCGTCAGATTCTCTATGTTTCAATCTCCAAGTAACTCCTTCTATCCATCTAACTAGCTAAAAAACCTATACTATATATAACCCACCTCATCTGCATATCACGGTTTCTTCTTCCAAAAGGGTTGGTTGTGTTTGATACCCCCAAAGATTTCCCAAGAGAATTAGTGGAAGGACGCGTATAGATCCGTCACAATTTGCTTAACCAAAGTGCAAATATTTAAGTAAAATTTTAATTTTTATAGAAGATGTAACTCTTAAAGGTACTCGTAAAAATAAATATAAATTAATATTTTATGGATGAAGTAAAAACATAAATTTCGTAAAAGTCACATGCTTCAAGTATGAATGGGTAAATCAAAAGGCTTGCTAGTGAAGAATTAACAACTTATTGACATGTCAACAGATTCGACACTCCTAAATTTTATGTTGCAATTTTGCAGAAGTTTCTCACAGAGTCAGTGCAGGTTTACCCATTAGGAGCTTGGAGCGGGCGCCCAGGGGCCCGGAAGGTCCCAGATAAGCTGAACTTAACAGGATCCAAGAGCCCCTCCTTGGATCTGCCAATGCCAAGGGAGCCTGTAGATCTTCTGCACTTAGGGCTTGAAATGAACTTAAACTGGCATTGACATAGTTATAAACATTAATGCCATTCTGAATGCATTGCATTTGTGTTAAAAATATTTCTCAACGTATGTTGCAACAAAAACAAAATATGGGGGCAAATTAACGCAGAATACGAAATGCGATTGAAGATAGCTTAAATATATCTTTACTTCGATAGTGTGAGTAAAAAAAAATGCTAACTCATATCCCAGTTTAGTGGCAGATGACACCTGGAGTAAGAATTGATGAGTATTACATAAATAATTATGATAAAAACTCTTTTAATAATAAATACAGCATTTTTTTAAAAGTCCTTATTTTAAAAGTATTTATTACAGTATTTTTTAAACTGTCTGTCTTTAGTACCTATAATATGTTGATCTACTTTAAATATTATTTTAAAATATATTCTTCTAAAGGGCTTTTTAAAAGGGATTCCCCGGAAACACCTTCTAATTTGTGAGTCGACAAAGTTTGAATACTATTGTGATATTATCACCATCGTATAAAGCAGCGGTCGCGAAACTTTTTAAATTTCATAGACCATACTAAATGTATACTTTTAATAACTGGTACACCCGTTCTTCGCACGGGTGAATTGAAAAATTAAACAATACAGATTGAAGGATAAAGAAATTTTTGATGAGTTAATTTTACGTGAATTGAAAATTAAACAAAGAAAAAGTTTTTTTTTGCACATCTCAGTTGAACAAAAAATACCCCATTATTGTTAAATGTTAAGTCTGAAGGTCTAATAGCTCATAAAATAATTTTTTAAAATTATTATTTATAATACCCTATAACTCTCTTGTGGGTCTATTTTTGAAAACACCTTCCTAAGCTGATCTCTGCTTAGTAAAAGTAACACATTGTAACAAATTTTGTGTAATGAACGCTTAAAATAGTATAAATAACTGAAAACTGGATGGGTAATACGTTAATATTACTTTCTGTTGTATTTATTTTATATTAAAATTATAATATTCGCAAGCAACGCCGTTCCTTACATTATAATGGCGATTCAATGGAAACATAGCGAAATGTTGGTGATAGAGCCAAGTTGGCATCATTTTTGGCGACCACGTTGGCTACTTGGCGATTGATTGAATGGTGCAGAAGTTGCTGTAGCGCCACCTGGTGGGAGCTGCAACAAAGAGGATAGCGCAAAAACCTTCTCTACGAAAAAATACATATACATGCCAATTTTCATAGTGAGTGGTTGAATGGTGTTGGAGTGAAGCTTGATTTCATATTACAATAGATATTTGACGGACCTCTAATTTTCAATTGACTTAGTATATGGCGTACCACTAATATGATTAGCTTCTATATGGAAGACTACTAATATGATTAACCACTATATGGCGGTCCAATATAACTGTATTGTCACTTATTTGCGTTACTATTTACATTTCCGTGTCACTGAAAAGAAACGTCACGAAATGCATGAACAAGCCGTCAATACAAAGCAATATCAGTAAACTAATGTGTTATGCCGCCAATTTACCATGGTATCCAACTCTCAATTTCAGATGCCGCTAGATACACCTGAAAAAGTAGTGTAGAAGCATTACCGTTAAACTAGAGGACCGTAAGAAATTGTGTTCTACGCCTAAAGTTTTGGTTTCGAATTCTGATGGTCAAAATTTCTGCTGCATTGCGATTTAGGATACCTTTCAACGACTAAAAAAATGCCTCGTCGCAGGATTCGAGCTTATTACGAGCAACTGTCAGAGTTTGAAAGAGGTTTTATCATTGGATAGAAAGAGGCAGGTTGGGCAAATCGGAGAATCGCTCGTCATATGGATCGAAGCGATGCGGCCATTAGAAGATGCTGGCAAGAATGGATGGACAATGACAGGTTTCAACGTCATGATGGCAGCGGTCGACCTAGGGCCACAGCAGATCGGGAGGATAGATTGATTGTCAGATCAGCTGCCACAGCGCCTGATTCATCGTTATCAACCATCAGACGTGCAACCTGCCTACGAGTGTTCACCATGACCATTCACAGACAGATGATAAAGCGAAATTTACGCTCGTACCTGTCGCTACACCACCTGCCACTCACGCCTGCACGCTGTAGAACCAGATTACAATGGTGCTTGACTCGATCAGGTTGGAATCATGTTGACTGGGATGTATAATATTTAGCGACGAATCCTGCTTTCAACTGTGTCTTGACGATCATCGAAGACGTATCTGGAGACGCCCAGGGCAGCGTGCCGATCCTGCTTTCACTACTGCACACCACTCATACCCTCAACTAGGAGTTATGGTCTGGGGTGCCATTTCTTTTGACAGCCGGACCCCTTGGGTGGTCATTAGAGGCACACTTACAGCACAGCGGTACGTTGACGACCTTCTGAGAACTGTCTCGCTACCGTTCTTTTTGCAGTACCCTGGCCTTATTTTTCAGAATGCCAGACCCTTACGGCACGTGTTGCTATGAACTGTCTTACAGCTTGTCAAATACTTCTTTGGCCAGACAGATCGCCAGATCTCTCTCCAATCGAGCATGTCTGGGATATGATGGGAAGGCGACTGCATCTACCAGGAAATGTTGATGACTTGGCTCGAAAATTGGAGCAAATTTGGCAAGAAATACCACAGGAGACCATCAGGGTGCTTTATCACTCGTGTGGCAGCTTGCATTCAGGCTAGAGGTGGGTCAACACCTTGTTGAGCTCGTTACATTGTAACTATGTAAATCGGAGATAAATCATTCAATTTTTCAGAAAATTTAATCATTTTCTATTCTGTACTTAATTTTTCTACCCACCAATTTTTGTCTCTATCGGACAACTCGCTCTTGGTGCGTCGTTTTTTTGTTTTGTTTGTTTGCTTGTTTGTTTTTGTTTTAGAGTGTAGAATGGTTCACAAGTAATTGAATATTTCACATTGTATTTATTTCACAAGTTAAGCATTTCTACACGAGAACATTTCACATAAGAATATTTCACTAGAGAGCACATTTGCATTCGAAGAAAGATACATGCACTCACTGACTGCAGTGCTGGTTTATCAACTGGGTGCTTGGGGCGGGGGCCTAGGGGCCCGGATAAGCTAGACTTAACCAGATTTTCTGGTAATAAATTACGACCCGCCAGTGCCAAGGGTGACTGTAGATCTGCGCCCAGGACCCTAAATGAGCTTAAATCGGCACTGACTGACTGTTGCCACAAGATCACTTATAAAAGGAAGTGGCTCACCGCAACAGAGCTACCTAACTTCTTTTAATATTCAACAAGTAGCAAAAAATCGCTAAATTTAGAAAAAATTTCACTGAAAGTAGTAGTTAAATTTTAATAAAAAGTATAATTCATATTCAATAATGTGTGTACTCGATATTTTTTGAAACTGAACTTCAAAAATATAAATAAGGTCTCAATTTTTTTGCGGACCATCAAAATCTTTTCACGGACCACTGGTATTGAAAATAACGTGTTTTAAAATACAAATAAATTATGTCATAATATACAACTTATTTTCTAAGATACCAGGCACCGTATGAGCAAGTTCTCTTTTCGAAGATACCTTGAAGAGATATTCATTCTAAACAGTTAAAAACCTTCCATATAGCTTGGATTTAATGAATTAGAAAATGATGGTCATGTCAAAAGGACTTTAAAAGGAGTTACTGAGTTTCAAATTTTTTTTTTTTATAATATGTAAAGGTTCTAAGGAGTACAGAGATGTGCAGAAGAAAAATTGTAAGCTTATTTTTTCTTTGCAAGTATTTTTCATGACCACTCGAAGTTATCTTCGCCCAATAATGAAAAAATAGGACTATATAAAATCTCTATCATCAATATTTTATTAATTCATAATTTTATATTTGTTAATCCTAATTATAGCTCGCTCAAGTTATGGGGGATCAATCAGGCTATGGTATGAATAAATTTAACCCCTTTTAAATTCATTTTATTTCTGGATTTTGGATAAAAAAAATGTCAATTTTCTTATGTTTATTTTCAAACATACCATAATAGTACCATTAACATACAAAATTTCCTAAAAATTAATGTAAAAAATTTATTTAAATACATGAGTAATTTACCCGTAAGTTGGCCTTTTGTGTGGCAGAAATTATTAGACTTCGGAGTCAGTTAACGCTAACTATAAATATAAAGCCTAGAATATAGCTTTTATTCTGAATTACAAATTTTATTTACATAAATGATGATGAAAAACTTAATCAAATTTTGACCGAGTATGATAAATTCAAAAACACTGTACTGCACATAACCCCACATCGCAATCTGGACAGAAGAATCTTGTTTCTCCTCTTACTTCTTCCTTTTGCTGTCACTTTTTCAATCCCTATTATTAGCTCACACATTCTCTCTCTCTCTATATATATTTATCTTGTTCAAATTTCCCGTCTTTAATAATATGCTTTCTATTTATCCAAAGAAATTCAAATAAATTTTTTAAAACTTGTAATGGATGACACTTGATGTTAGTAAAGTTTTTATGATATTTATTCATTAGTTAAATTTTGTTTTTTAATTTTAAATTTATTCTACGTTATTCCTGTCGTAGTTACAGCAAACTGCAACGGATGGCGCCAGTACGTTTTTCAAACAAAGTAGGAATTGACATTAAAATTTTTTTTAATATTACTTGTTGAGTAGCAAACAACACACTGCCGTGTTGGATTAGTTTTTTTCTCTGTTGGGGGAGTGTAGTCAACAAATTGTCTTTTCAGACAAGCATGAAGGGGGGGGGGGGCTGTTTAGAAGAAGGATATCCACCCTTTGAAGAAATTCCACCAAGTGGTTCTATTCAATAATTCAAAACCTTAAAAAAGAACATGTGAAATAATTTGGGAAAGACCGATTGCACAGTGCAAATTTTCACAGTGCCCGAGCTACACTCGGGAGGAACCAGGATGGTACGTTTCACTTTCCGGAGTCCAGCTCGGGAAAAGCCGGGGAGGGATTAAACCAGTTATAATAAAAAATGTTTTCCAGATTATAAGAAATGTAAAATTTGGAATCAACCGAAATTGATTGGATTCCTTTGTTTCAAGTACTTGAACCACATGCATTTGAAGTGAATTTAGTAAAAGCATGGTACGTTAAAAAACAATGGCGTAACGGCGAACACACATTAGCCCTTCTCCTCCCTGCAAAGTTAGGTTTTTTGCTTTTAATATTTTATAAATTGGTTAAATACGTACTTGGCTTTAGTTAGACTTTGGGCCCCCTAGAATCCTTCCCCCTCCCCCGATGCGGGGGTGTACGTTGCGCCACTGGTTAAAAATGGTAAAAATCAGTAGCGCACACAAGAACGGCGGGGGGGGGGGGTCCTCGGGTTCTGAATCACCCCAAAGCACTTGATTTTTTTTCGATTGATTATAATCCTGTGTATATAGTACACATGATGCGAGAATAGTGGACTTTCGACCCTAGACTCCCCCCCCCTCCTTTGAAAAATTCCTGTGTACGCTACAAGTAGAAATGGTTTCGCCTCTGGTATAAGATCTGACTTTAAAGATTGCCCATTGTTGTATTGCTTCTTCTCTTCCTTAACTGTAGTTTTTGGATGAAGTAAGCCAATTATATCTCCAACAATAAAAATATCAAAACATTGATAGGTAGTGCAGAAAATATAATTCATTTGTTTTTAGTTCAGGAAATTCTCATTTCCTGCTATTTAAAAATTATCCATTATTAATATTTTACATAGATTTTGTTGTGGAGAGAGTAAGGAGTTTTAATATACGAATAGCTTTTTGTTTTGTTTTTTTAAAATAATTTCTCCCTCAATGGCTTTAAATGGGATTCTCTCTTAAGAGCTAAAGACACTTCGAACCTATTCGGATTCAAAGAGTTAAAGAAAAGTGGGCATAATAAAGTTCACTAATTTTAAAAGGCAATTTATTTGTTTTCTGGGGGGGGGGAGCACTTCAGTTTGAAAAAGAATGTCATTAAAACGAGGCCGGCAGAAGAGTTTCATTGTTGGGAAGTCTCCTTTGTAATTTAAAATTCTTTCATTTCAAAATAGTAACAAAAAAAAAAAAAAAAAATGAAAGCTAATTTTGCTTTAATGAGGTGTGTTTAATATGCTAATATGTATTTTTAAAAGTAAACTACAATTTAAAATTCATTTGAGACAGTAGTGAAATAAGTCTTTAAAAAATGTATTTTATTGTATTTTATATATTCATAGCATTGCTTATATTTTGAACTCGATGTTTGCTCGTAATAGCGATTCAACGTTGAATAATAATTTCCTGTGTCAAAGATTTTTAATGTTTTTCTCTTCTTTTTCCCCCTATTATGTGGAGTATGATTACGTACTTTTTCAAATTGTTCCAAGCGATTATATCATTAGATTTCAGGGGAAATTTTTTTTTAATTTTATCTTTTTTAAAAAATATCGTGCTGCCATCTACAGTAGGAAAGGGTTACTATTCTCTTAAAATGTTACACATTTTTAATAGTGCTGCCATCTATGTTCAAAAAGAGTAGTACTTATTTTCAACCAAGAAACTGAAATACATACTATTTTTTGTGCTATATATGAATATATTGTGTGCTGCCCTCTATGATATATAATAGTTACTAATTACTTTACTTTAAAAAATTACATATTTTTGTAGTGCTGTTATCCTTTTTTAGAAAAGAGTAGTATTTATTTTAAAGTAAGGAACTGTGAAATATATTTCACGATAATAGGAAATATAAATTTATGAATAATGAGCATTTGACTCTAAACAATGTTCTAACGGGATCCCATAATTTTATATTTCACATTTTTTATTTAGTGATCATTAAGTATTAGATTACTAAATTCGTTTGGATTTTTGTATGTATGCATGAATATTAAAAATCATTGTATTTACATATTCCTTTGTTTCACTTGGAGTGCCCGTGTTTAAATACGTAGAACAGGGTTCGGCAGTTTTTTAGCTGTGGCGTGCCAAACCAATCTATCAATATCATTCAGCGTGCCACATAGTAGAACATTTTTGAAACAATTCGATTCCCACGATAATGCATGCAGAATTAAAGAGTAGTGGTCAATAATTTAGATTTACAGTTTTATAATATTTTAATTTTTGCATCAATTAAAAATATTTATAAATATAAAAATGAACAGCATGAAATATTTTTTCACCAAAAATATAAAAAATTAGCATTGTGCATATATGTATTACATTATGTATTTTTAAACATGTTTATTAAAATAACATATTGACAACTTATAACATAAGCATTTCCCTTCATTATAGTTAAATAAAAAGATAAATACAAATTTTAATGCAAACCTGGTGCTTGAACCATTCTACTTTCAAATTGCAAAATCAGGTTTATAATGTGTAACTTTCAATTTGACACAATTCTGAGTATTCAATTGTTAAACAATTTCTCTGCGTGCTAAAGATATTTTTCATTCGAGGACAGATTTTTTTTACTTTGATATGTAGAATCAAATGCTGAAAGTACATGCACAATTTTCTCTCTTCAAACAATTAAATCTCTCCAGCATTGGCATTCATTAATTTACAAAATAACTATAAATTTATCTCTGAAGATGTTTGTCAAATAAGGTCCAGCACAAATTTTCATCCACTCAAAAATTGACAAATTTGTCAAGTAGGGCAAAGTGCCACACAGAATTGTATCACGGGCCACATGTGGCATGCGTGCCATAGGTTGCTGACCCCTGACATAGAACGTCAATATAGTATTTTTCTAAAGCTCAATATTTTATTCAATATTTTTTTATTGTTAAAAGCAGTGGCGGATTAACAGGAAAAAAAGATTGATAGGTACTTAAGGCGTCAAGGGGAACACACAGGAACACAACACATAAGGTCCACGAAATTCATCGCGGCTAAGGGCTAGAATTTTACGCCTGTCTTTAACCGGTCTTTAGACAGTGCGATTTTGCTCTGTACAACACGATAGATGGCGATACCATTCAGACCCACTGATTTAAAGAGCACGTTCTCCGTTTGTACTCGGTGGGCATTTGGTGGCATCGGGCATCGAAGGCTTCCGGTCTGGAGTCCAATGCTCTAACCACTAGGCTTATCACGACCCCTTCTTATACTTGTAATGATTTCAATCAATTTTTATTCCGCTGTTTAGCAAAAAGTGTTTATATATCCGCATGGAAAAAATGTACTTTTACTTTTTTATAATGTATACATATCTACATATCCTCACACCCTGTTCTTATATTTTTATATTGATCAACATGCAGAAGATTGTTGTTTTCTAGCTTGAAACCAACATAATTTCCAAAAATGTTTTCGATTACAATTGTAATTCAATGAAAATGTTTGTTTTGTACATACTTTGCTTTTCTATAAATGTCAAAACTATTGTATACTGATCCTCGCTTGAGTGATTGAATGTTTATAGCATTACACTCTACAGCAAGGGTTGGCAACCTATGGCACGCGTGCCACATGTGGCACGCGGTACAGTTCTCAGTGGCACGCTGCACTGTTCTGCAAATTTGTTTAATTTTTGAGTGGATTAAAGTTGATAAATTTGTAATGGGGACCTTATTCGACAAACATCTTCAGAATTAAGAACATTTCGGGAAAAAAGAAAAAATCTGTAATATAACTCTAAAGATTAATTAATTGTAAATTTTATTAAAAAATTTACAGCTATTTTGTAAATTATTGAATGTCATTGCTGGGGAGATTTAATTGTTTGAAGAGAGAAAATTGCATGTACTCTTTGCTTCCCCTTTTGATCTGCATGTCAAAGTAAAAAATCTTTCCTAATATGAAAAGTATTTAGAGAGTCTCCGCTAAGAAATTGTTTAGCAACAGAATGCTGAACATCGTTTCACAAATAATAAATCACTCATTATACCACTGATTTTGCGATATGACAGTAAATAGGTGCAAGTACAGGTTCGCAATAAAATTTTATTTATCTTTTTATTTAACAATAATGAAGGGAAATTCTTTTTTTTATGTTGTCTGCTTATGGTTTTATAAAAATGCTTAAAATGCATAATATATTTTCAACATGTTTTATGCTTTGTTTATTTTTATGTTAAGAATTATCTTTATAAATGATGCAAAACTAATATATAATACAACTGTTGACCTCTATTCTCTAACTCTGCATGCATTATCGAGGGAATCGAATTGTTTCAAAAATGACCTACTGAGTGGCACGCTGAATTCTATTGGTAGGTTGGTTTGGCACGCCACAGCTAAACAGTTGCCGACCCCTGCTCTACAGCAAAGCAAGAACTATTGGCAGAATACCCAAAGGAACCGAGCTCACACATCGGTCCCCGGGAAACAACCATCTCGCATTCAGTCTTTATTGATTAAAAATCTTATCATTTACATTTTTAATAGAAGAAATATACAAAGGTAAATTCACTTAACTTAAAAGCATGTTTAAGCATAAAGTTCCAAATTCAGATTAATATTTTAAAAAAAAACCTTGTTAAGGTATTCAACTATACTTGCAACGACTTTTTTTAAAAATAGTTATAGAGATTTTTTTTGTGGTTTTTAGATTTATTTAATACATTTTAAGAAAAATATGGTAAAATTAAGAAGAGAAAAAGAAATTATTATTGCTAAAAGAGGTAAAAATTTACACAAAGTTACTCAAAAGGGCCCATTTTGTACCAAAAGTTTATGAACAAATTAAAAATTTTTCAACTTTAATGTGTTGCTTTGCTATTCATTTTTGAAATGACCTTCAGGATAAGAGATATTTTATTTTTTGCAAAAACTAGAGCACTTTATCTTAGCAATTATATAAAATTGCTTAAAAAACACACAGTGATTATATTCACATAAGAGAATTTTGTAATAAAACAGTGATGGATAAATCTGAAGGTTAAAACACTTCTACTATTAAAAAGAACATACACAAGATTTTCAATTAATTATTTTCAAAATTTTTTTAACAATCGCAAACCCCGTTTGAGCATTTAAATAAACCGCATTTTGAGTATAGCGCATTTTAAAGTATGACATCTTGCTTAAAGTAATGGCATCTGCTTTTACTGAAAAACTTGTAGTTTTTGCTCTAGTGAACGGAAAATTATAAACTTGGTATTTTTATAAAGCTAATAAGATGACCTATAAAATAAAATCATAAAAAAATTGTCAATTTTTGGCAAAGTTTACAGTTGTTGGGTAGTCGGGTACCTTAAGAGCGGAATTGCACTTTTTTTTAAGATACAGTGGAATATAAAACATGCAAAGTTAAAAACAAATAAAAAATATTCAAAGCTAAAAAAATAAATAATATATACAGGGTAAGGGATGAAAAAAACAAAAAAAAGTAGAATCTGCTTTCAAAGAAATCTCTGGCATTCAAAATCTCCAATACAAATGCAAAATTAGTACAAAACGGACAGAAAAAAAAAAGAAAAAGGCAAGGAACATGCAGAATAAAACAAAATTTATCTGCTAAAATTCAGATTATACATCTAATAAAATGACGCCACTACTTCCTGTTAGAACTTTTCCTTTTAATTTCTTCTTCTATTTTGTTTATATAACTGAATAAATACCGGAAAGAGGATGTGATTCATTTGAGATCTGCCTCTTTTTTTAAAAATAAATTTAAACTAATACTGCAAAAAACAATCCAATCTTATCTAAGAATGAGGAATAGCAGATGCAATCCTAATACATGATTTTAATTTAGAATGAGCGGAAGGGTTTTTAATGACAGTACAAAACCAAATTTTTTTAAGCATTTTTAGATGGGGAGACTGATTGAAGTTCTTTAACTAGAGAACACGTAGTGCTTATCGTCCCCAACAGAATTTCAAAGACAATTACGGTGGTTTTTAATTAAAACAATTTAAGGGGGCATAGTACCTTTGACTCCTCTGAAAATCGAATTTTCAGGAACATTTCAAGAAATTAATACAGATTGTTAAGAACGTTTTGAAGAAAACCTCGTCGAAATCTGACAATAATTACGCTCTGAGCACTAAAAAATGTTAAGTGTCAAAAAATACAGGGTGCGGTGAAAAAACCCGGACAAACAATTTTTTAAACAACTTTATAAAAAATTAAGAAATCAACAAAATATAACAAATAATAATAAGAGTACACTCGTACTAATAAATAAATTTAATTGGTTTCAAAGTGACCGCCGTTTGCAGCAATGCAGAGGCGCAAACGCGTGCAGAAATTTTCAACAATGAGCCTCAAGTCTTTTACCTTTAATCTATCCCATTCCCGCAGAAACAATTGGTTTAAGTTTGCCAAAGTTTTGAATGGTTTAGTGCAGTCTCTGGACTCAAAAATGGACCATACACTGTAATCCATGAGATTGAGATCCGGCGAGTAGGGTAGCTATTCTTCACATATCATGTCTGGAAAATTTGCCTCTTGTGTCTTTTTGGCCTTGTGAGCTGGTGCAGAGTCTTGTTGAAACACCCACTTTGCATTTCCAAAATGCTTTTGGGCCCACGTAAGTACAACAGCTTCAAGAATGTCCCTCTGGTACACGTTTTGATTGATTTTAACGACCTCTTCCACAAAAAGCAAAGGAGTTTTACCACTTGCGCAAATTCCGCCCCAGACCATGACCGACTTTGGATATTGGCGATATTCAACAATTGCGGAATGTTTGGAGCCTCCACAGACCAGATTCAATCATTTTTGGGAGTTATGAGCTTGTTGAAACGCAAAGAGCTTCTCATCAGTGAAAAGGAATCTCTCCCATCGCTGACTTGCGGCCCGTCTCAAAAGTTTTCGGCATCTTTGGAGCCGTACGAGTTTGTTTCTTTCATTGAGGAGTTGAAATTTTCACAACTTGCAAGGCTTCAGTCCAAGCTCCGTTTTTGCAATTCGTCTCATCGATCTGACACATATTCTCATGTCACGAGCGATTTTCTCATGGAAACCAACAGATTCCTCTGGACTCGCTTTTCGATGGCCTTACGATTCATTGAAGTGTTTATAGTGCGTTTTCGCCCACTTCCTGGACGTCGACCCTTATTTCCAAGCTCTTTGAAACGACAAATTGCATCAAACACTGTTTGCCGAGGTAGAATAAGCAAATAAACGACTTCACACTTTCGTTTCCTTTGCTGAAACAACTCTAAAATAGCAGACCTTTTGCTCGACCTTATCAAAAACACATAAATTAAAGTACAAACTAAGAAATGTATTAAAAAATATTTTATTATTAAAGTGGTGGATAAAGAAACATGAAAATACCAATTAAAAGGAAATTCGTTAATTATTCTAGGAGGCAAGAAATTTGTCCGAGTTTTTTTGCCGCACCCTGTACATGACCCTTAGAAAAATGTAAAAGAAGAGATCTTTCGTTAGGTTCTGTTTAGAATTTTTTTATTTGTTATTTGTTTCATCAATATATCTCGCACTTAGAAACAATATGAGGTGTGTTGGCGATTCACCTCGTACTTTTAATTCCCGGTCAAATGATGAGGTTGACAACTCTCTTTTACAGCTTAGAATGACTGACCCAAAATATCAGCATCTTACAAAACAAAAATTGATATTGGTCTTAAATAAAGCAACATTGATATTTGATAATGGACTAGCTAATCGCCTAGATATTATGAAAATTCCGGGTTTCAAAATAAATATTGTTCGGTTATTTCTGATTTTCAAGCATGAATAACGGGAGTTAGAAGGTGTCTATATCTCTCACAAAAAAGGCTCCTAAGACACTGAGAATGAGAAGAAAAAAATATGCAGGAACACTTTTTGGAAAAAGAAGTATCCATATATGAACTGGATACATTTTAAGTGTAAAAAGATTTATTTTAATGCAAAAAAATTAAAACTTAATCTTTAAAATTGATTTTCTAAATTTCTCACTTTCCCACAAGATTTTTAAAAAAAGTATCGGTTGCAGAACTGCGATATTTTATATGTATAATGTACTTGTAGATCTGCATTCTGTATGCCTCCATTTTTAGGATGAGATCAATAGTACTTATTTTGTAACGGTGATAAATACTAAACAAATAGTGATTTTAAGTTTTTTCATTAATTCTTTTAATTTAAAAAAATACTAAACTATGATTTAGATTTAAAAGTGGAGGTATACAGAATACAGGCAATCTTAAGCTTTCATTTTATGTAAAAATATAGAATCTACCTTTAGTCTTTTAAAACTTATCTTGTGGGTGACAGAAATAAAGTTTTTTTTTTATTATTATTTTTGCATTCCACTTTATGCTATTTAAAAAAATACAGTAATTCTATAGCAACATTTTTTTAATTTTATTTTAAACTTTGTACTTTTAATGCACGAATTGTTAGAAACTCATATTAAAAGGAGAAGAGTTTACTGATTTATGAGGAATCGAAAGAGTACGTTAAAATGTGCAATTTCAAGGCTCCGCAAGGTACTATCCTCTCTTAAATAAGAAACAAAAACTGATCATAGTTAGTCAAGAATTGTACAAGGGAACTTGAATGAGAACTGATATTTAAGTTGGGTCCTGGAAAAGTAGAATTTGACCCGTAAACCAGAATTGGGGTTAATCTTTGACTCTCCCTATTCTCACTTAATTTATTTTAGAGGATTTTTATAACATGGGAGCGAGGGGTAAGAACATCTGCCTCTAGAGCATTAATAGTAACGATTTTAACGAAATGATCTATAATATCATTAAAAAAATATTATTATGAGCCTTCACTCAGAAATATTTTAAAAGCCGTGATAAATAGAGAATGTATTTTTCATTGAATTAAGATACGTAGATTTATAGTTAGAACTTATAATGAAAAATGAATGTGATTAACTATCAGTATAAATATTAATCTCAACCTGGTAGGAATTATCCTAAAGAACAGAGAATCAAATTACGGGTACCTCGACTGAAAAAAATATTGCAGGGCTTTAATTTGAAAAATATTGGTTTTGTAAAGAGACCGTGTGGAATTTTGAGTTCATTGATCTCTTTCTGTTATTATTAAATATACTATACAGATCTTCCTTTTCACTTCTTAATTTTATCCCCAATATCATAGGTTCCCAACCTTTTTTGAACCGGCACCCCCTTTTCTAGTAAATATTTCGATACCGCCCCTTTTTCTAGTGAATATTTCGACACCGCCCCCTCGCACTCTAGAGAAATAAGGGTGTACGTAATACATGGTACAAACAAGAGTTAACTTTTTAAAAATATCCTATTACTAATCGAATATATTTTAAATATAATTTTTTTTCTAAAGCCCCAATTTTTTTACTTGCGAATCTGAAACAGCTATTGCCACAAATATATTTAAATGTGTAATATTATATATTTTAGCCATAGATAGGATAGTGTTGGTTAACATATTCAATTATGTTTCTTGGATAATAAACGAAATGAAATGCAGTGGACGAAGCCTTTTTCCTACTGCTCACAGACAAAGACAACACACGCACTACAGAAATTAAAAAGCACTACATCATTCAATTTAATGTAGATCTGAATGTAATGTATGTATTAAGTTTTTCATCCACTTCCCGAACTACCGAAATACGCGAATTTTCGTACATGTGATATAGAAATGATTTAAATGCAAACAATCAACATAAGGTAAACACTATTAAATATTACTTTTGTTAGTAAATAATCAGCGTGTTTTTTAAGTCTTCTTTAGACTATATTTGGTTAATCTTCCCAAGCCCCTCCATGCCATCTCAACGCCCCCTAATTTTCTCTAGGTCTTTTAAGGCCCCTTGTAAGCCTCAAACGCCCACAAGGGGGCGTTATCGCCTACGTTGAGAACCTATGCCCTGCATAAAGAAAAACGAAGTTTATCTTCTGTTTTATGGCATTTTCTATTGAAACACGTTAATAAAGTCATTAGGATAGTTATCCTTAACACCAGGGGTGTCAAACTCGTGGTCCACAACGAACACTTCTGTGTGTGAAGCCTGCAATAATATATAATAAAATATCAAAATTTCTCCCGAAATAGGAAAGATAGTAGCAGAGAAGAGATGTCAAGTGTCAGGACGTAAACATTAAATTTTTCTTGTTCTTTTATTTATGTTTATTTTAATGTGTTATTTGAAATAAACTTACGTTTCTATGACTATAGACTTCTTTTTGTGGCCCATCTAAAGTTAAATCTTGTTTGTTTGTCCCAAGTTAGCCTTTGAGTTTGATACCCTTGGTTTAAATGCTCATACCTCGCACTAAACGTAAAAACCGGTGTATAACGCGCACTTTTAACACACACCCAAAACAAGGATTGAAATTTACGGGGGCGCGTTATACACTGGATATAAGAATGAAAGCTTTAAAAAAAGATGAACATAGGGAAAAAAAATTAGACCTTCATACATAGAAATACTTTATATTTGAAAGAAATGACGTTCCTTATGAACTTAAAGGGTTGTAGTTCTTGAAGTATAATATTTTTCTCAAAATTCAAATAATACTCGAATAAATGACTTCAAAACATGAGGGCATTGCGCACGTACATTTCAGGTTTCCTCGTAAAAAAGGGGGTGTGCGTTATACGGCGAATATACCTAAAAATTAAAAATTGCAGCGTGAAAGTATAGGTGAGCGTTGTTCGCCGGATTTTACGGTAGTTAAAATTCACAGCACAAACAACACTTCACTGAAAAGAATTGACTGTCTTGGCTTAACCTAAAGTGAAGTGAAGGGTATAAAATAATTTAAGCAATAACATACCGTAAAATACGGCGTAAAACGCGCACCTACACTTTAGAGCTGCAATTTTTAATTTTTAGGTATATTCGCTGCGTAAGCGCGCACCCCCCCTTTTTTTTTATGAAGGAACCTGAAATGTACGTATGCAATGCTCTTATGTTTTGAAGTCATTTATTCGAGGTCTTATCCCAGGCTTTTGAAAAGGTAGTATACTTGTAGAAATACAACCCTTTAAGTTCATTAGAAAAAAATGTCATTTCTTTTAAATAAACAATGTTTCAATATATGTAGAAGTCTAATTTTTTTCTATGCTCATCTTTTTTTCCTTTTTCAAGCTCTCATTTTTATACCCGGCGTATAACATGGACTCGTAAATTTCGATGTTATTTTTTGTGTTAAAAGTGCGCGTTATACTCTTGATTTTACGGTAATTAAGATATGTATCTGTACACATAACATGCTCCTCACAACCTGACGATATGATAAATTAATATTTGTGATTATATTTATAAAAAAATTGTTAAATTTCTTATTTACTTTTAACAGTTTTTTTCCACGTTTAAAAAACCAAATAAAAAAAGAATATGCATTGTGTCTGAAATTTTTTTTCAATATGTTTTATACATAAAACATGAATTTTTTTTATAAATATCATAAATTTTACTTTGCCATTTGAAATATATTCACTTATTAGACTTATTGACATTCAACAGTAAGTTAAACATATGATCACAATCTAAAAATGATTTAAAACTGCGGCTCTTCAGCTTTAGATCGCCCCTTTATGTATCAGTCTGACCGCCAAGATTTTGAATACCCTCTCCCCGATTTAATATTCTTGATCGAAAAACATGTTCTAGAACAGTTTTTCATTGGAGGGCAATTTAGTGATTAGGTGAATTAGTGAACATTAAATTTAGGATGGCACATCTTTCAATTTTTTCAGGAAGCCTTCCAAAGTTTGCAAAAGAAAGAAATCTTAATGTCACACGTGAGACTCCGCAGACCCCTAGAAAAACACTGGGGACTCAAGAATAACTGGTTTATAAAATAACTAAAAAAGAGATAAGACATTAATTTTCATTTATTGGCGCTTTTTTTAAAGCTATGTGATTGATGACATATTCTAGCAAAAAAATCTGTCTTCAATACGATGACTCATTGGTACACAAGTCTCAAAGTATTCTCTGATTCCAAAACTCAGGTTTTTTCCCCCCATCAGTTAAAAAATATTTACATGAAGTTTCTGCAGAGAGGTTTTTCGTAAATAAATCTACCCATTATAAATTGATGTAACTGCTGAATTGCGTAATTCCATCAATTAAAATTTGTATTTTTATTTTATTGCTAATTTTTTTTTCCATAACAAGGGTTTTCTAGCACTATTATAGAAACCCTAAATATATTCACTGATTTATATCCTTTTTTATATTTTTTCCCCTTTTCTTTCATAAATATAAGTTTCCTAAATAGGATACCGGATGTCCTTATTTGGCATTTTAAACGAATTCTTTTTTGATTAAAAAGTTCTAGAACTTTCCAGTTAAGGAATTTTCTTATAAATACTCCAGAAAGCCTTTCGCTATTACACAATCTACTGAGACGCACGTGGGACAGTCTGTTAAAATTTTTTTCTGACGAGTGAACGTTGAAGATAGGCTTAAGTCATGTTAGCATTGAGTGATGTATTATTTTACCAAGAGCTGTATTTTCATTGATGTTCACCTTTTTACCAAAAACGGCACCTTAGGAAAACCACGATGTGGAAAAAAGTGCAAGTTGTTTTTCTTTCTTTATGATCAACAGTATGAATGTGAATGAAAAAGTCCTTTTATAGCATCTAAAGCGTTTTAATTTGTGGCTATAATTTGGAAGAGAGACTTGCTTTTAAAGCATTTAGGATTATTACTTAGTTCAGAGTTGATTTTTGTTGTTGAATGTATAGTAACATCGCTTTTAAAGGAAATCATAATCAGGTGTCGGGAAATCAGGATTTGACTGAAGACTGCAAGTTTATGATCCACTAAAAAGTAACAAGTCTAACGGAGTGTTTAAAGGAAATGGACTGATATGAGTTTGATAACAAAGTAAAAATCCGGTAAAACAGAAGAAACAGTTAAAAACGATGAATCAAAATTCGACAAAAACGTATCTTGTCAAGAAACTGAAGAACAATGGTTTTAAGAAGTCATTCAGCTCGATCATTTTTAATTGATGTACATGAGAGTTCTACAACATTGGTTTAATTATCAAAGATTTTCATTCGGAACTGCGATATTATACGAACTACTTCAGAAGAATTTTAATGTTGAATCTCATTCGTTGATTTCACGAAAGGATGTCTCGCGAAGTGTTATACATGCCAGTTATACTTCAGAGGGACTTTGAAGTTATATTCTATTCGAAGATTTCAAGAAAAGATATGTCACGTCATACCGTCCTTTAGAGTAAGTAATTCTTAAATTAATACACATGCAATTCTAAATTTTAACTTATCGTGAAACAAAAATATAGACATTTTAACTGACTAAGTAACCTTTACTTTTTAATATTTGAAAAAGTAGAAATTGTAATTTAAAGTTTTATTTCAGTATTCCGTTGCTTAGGTTTTATTTTGTGTTACTTTTTAAATACCTTCAAAAGTGATAAATTGGATTTTACGTAAAGAGGAATTTAAAATTAACTTTTAAAGTAAGTTGAGTTTTTGTGGTTGGGGAAAAGGACAGTAAAATTTTGGTATCTTGAGTTCTCTGCGGGTCTTTTTATAAAGAATTAAAGTAGGCAGTTTCTTTTTCAATTCTTGCTCTCTATTAGAGCTCACTCTCTCCCTATATATATCTTATTCAAATTTTCAATCCTTAAATAAATACTTTTAAACTTCTAGTGGATGACACTTCATTTTAATACAATTTTTTTCAAATGTTAATTCATTAATTAAATTTAATTAACTGAAATAAAAAATTTTTTTGTTGACCTAAGTAGGGGAATTGCCCTTAAATTTTTTTATATTACTTGTTTCTTGTTACAGGTTTCTTTACTTTGTTGTGAATATTGACGACACCATCAATAAATGTTAGATCATTCCAGTGGAGACTTACGTAGAGTATAATTCTTACAGACATGATTTGCTGCTAACTGAAATTTTAACTGGATTAAATCCTGACTTTTTTTCAAAATTCTTATGCTGTGCTCGGTATTTTATTTTTGTGTATTTGGGTCTATAGTTTGGACTCTATTATATCTAGTTTGGATTTCATTTGTAATTATATAACTTAGTAGTTTTGCTATTTTTTTTAAGTTGCTTCGTTATTTTCATTTGTATATATTTATGTCATTTACATGGATTATTTGTATGTTTATTTCATTTCATTTGCCATGATATAGATATTTTTACAGTATATTGCATGATTTAAATTTTTAATGGAACATTACAATCGATTCTTTTGGTAGCGAGTTTTTTGTATTTTCATTTACAATTGTGTAACCTTATCTTTTGAATTGTATATGTCATGATATTGATATTTTTGCAGCATATTGTATGATTTGTAGGTATTTGTGTTTACATTTTAATGAAGTATTGTAATCTATTGTTTATAAATTGATACTGTATAAAAACTGTATTCCATTATATGTTAATAAAATGTAAATAGTTTGAAATATCTTTACTGTATTTCTTTTGAAATATCTTTACTGTATTTCTTAAAGCATATTACCTTCCTCGGTAATTTAATTCACTTAACATTTTGTTTTTCTTTTAAACAGCCAAAAATTTATCATTTCTATACAAATGAAACATTATTAAGTCGTTTAATTACTCTATCGCTCTATTTAAGTTTTATTTTAGAATATGGCGCCTAAATTTTTTTTTACTATGAGTAAAAAATAATGGAAGCATCGACTTCTAGCCTGTAGTGTCTTGGTTATTATAATTACTAGTTAATAAATGATTCAGAGAGATTTTATTAATTTTTTAATAATCTTGTGGGCTGTGGCGAGTGTTTAAAATGTTGCACCTTGGTCAGAATCAGAGTGGATTATTAGTTTCCGATGTTAAATTTGGGTAATAAGTTTTGCTTATTGTGATTTATATTAATTGAAAGCACTTGAATTAGACTATACTTGACTTTATTTAACAGTTGTACACCTTGCAATAAATGATACTCTTGTTAAATAAAAAATGTATGTGATACTATAATATATTGTAATATTTATGATTTTATAATGTGATGATTACTATAATTTCTTACGAATGAAAGCTTAACTGAACGTGTTTGATAAAGAGGTTATGCATGACTTGAAAATCTTCTCTTAAACACCTCAGGCAAGAAAAGAGTCTTATGGTTTTAATTCTATTTTTAACAGTAATTCTAAAAATAAATAGCTCTGAAATACCAGTTATTGCTTATATATATTATTTTGTCTGCAATTGATATATTATTATCAATTATATAAGAAATTATTCTTAATAAATTAATTTATTAGGATGCCAGGACTTATTTACACTAATAAATTAATCGAATGGAGAAGTAGGAAAAAATAATGCAACATGGGTTTGGGAACAAAAGAACTGCTAACATTCCCCCCCCCCTTTAAAGTCATCATAATTAAAATGGAAATTTAATTCACTATAAAAAACTTTTTTTGTTTGATGCGCATGAAGAAAGTAGATTAGAATTGAATCTAATCTTACTCTCTCGTGCTGCCATCTATTGTCGATCCTGTACTCATCTTTTATTACTTGTTTCCATTTCGAATATTATAGCGACATTTGAGTTCTGGTTCTAATGAAAAAATGAATAATTTACAAGAGATGCCTATTGAGTAGTAGTTGAGTTATACCAATTCGTTTTATTATTAGTAAATAGTTTAACTACAATTATCCAATTTACATTTTGACAAAGTCAATAATGCTGCCATCTATTACAATTTTCAAAATCATTTTAAAGAAGTAGCAGAAAACTATTTTAACACTAAATTATTTAAAATAAACTAAGCACTTTATAAAAATCTCTTCGAAAATATATTAATTTGGAGCAGCCAGTAGAAAGAAAAGATTAAATAAAATCAAAGGGAAGGCTTTAAAAAATATTCAATGTATGTTTCTTCAAGCTTTCGAAAGCATGACTCCATTTAAATTAATATGGAAACAAAAAGAAAATTCAATAAACCCTCATCACTTTCATTAAAAAAAAAATAAGTGGAATTTTTTCGGGCAGAATATTCTTTGTTTCAAAAGATACATTTGATTTATGATAATTAAAGGTCAATTACATAAAATTAAAAGCCAAAATGTATCAAATATAATCAAATGTACTTGTTAGTATAACTTTTAATGAATTTTGTTTTTATAATGGTTCAAAAAAAGAAACAACCAGACCTAAAAATAACACATAATCACTGAACATACTTCTGTACCTTTGTAAAAATTCTAAGATTTGTCTTAAGATTTCCATTAAACAAATTATTTCATGAATAGAATCATACTTAATGTTAATGGATATACAATATTTGGGCCCCCATGTGTTACTTTAAGAACAAGTAATATAAAAAATATTTTTCTTAATGTTTATTCCTACTTAGGTCAACAAAAGAAATTTTTTATTTTGGTTAATTAAATTTAATTAATGAATTAATATTGAAAAAAAACCATTAACTTCAAATGTCATCCACTACAAGTTTTAAAAAATATCTATGAACTTGAGGGGCGCCATCTTTTGTAGTTATTGGTAATTTTGCCAGAAATAACGCAGAATAAAAATTTAATTAATGAATTAATATTTGAAAAACTACATAAACATCAAGTGTCATCCAGTACAAGTTTAAAAAAATGTATTTGTATTTCAGTGGATGAATAAAAGTATTTTATAAGGATTGAAGATATATAAAAGAGTATGAACTAATAGCAGAAATTGAAAAAAAAAAAAAAGATGGACACAGCAAACGAGTGGTCATGGTTTTCGAATTTGTGGCCGACATTGCTTTGTTTTTAATTAACTTTTTTTTGTCAAAAACATGAGACAATGCTGTAAACAAGTAAAAAAAAAAAAATGGAGGGGGGTGTGTGTGGCTGAGAGATTTCACCCCACCACTGTTCTCTTAACCTGAAGTGACGGATTTAAACTTAATCAACAGTAAGACCAAATTTTAATGCTTCTTTTCTTTTTTGACAAACTCAAGATGTCAGTATTAAAAGGGTAGAGTTATTTTTAAAAATAAATAATCGTGTAAGTAGTAAAATTTTGGCCATGAAAATTTTCAATCTAATATTTATTATCAATTTCTAGATATTCTGAGTATAGAATTAACTAGACGAAAGAAGAATACAAGCAGTTTCCGATAGCTTTGACTTCTTCGATAATTTACCTGGGATTAATATGGATAAAGGAACAGAGCAAATGGCAAAGACGGTCGCAAAATATTCATACGATTTGAAGTATTAAGTAATGTGTGTGCATTCACCTGCACTGTTACTTGGAACAATTACAAAAAATAACACAGATTTAAGCTCCGCATCAAAAATAAATGAATTCTTTCACATTCACGTGATCTCTGCAATATCTATCCAAATATAGATATCGCTTTACGGATTTATTTAAGTATTCCTGCAACAAAAATTGTTTTGTAAAAAGATCGTTTTCCATTCTGAAAAGAGTGAAAAATTATTTAAGTGCAAGTATGAAGCAAGTAGGCTCAATACAATTGCCCAATTGAAGCACAATTAGTTTTAAGAAAAGTATAAGGATATCATTAATACTTTCGCACGGATGAAAGCAAGAAACAATTATATTATATGATTACTTAGATAGATATGATATATTTTTTAATTAAAAGCAATTTATATTCTAAATTGTATGTTTAGTTGTTATACCACAAAAAATTTTTTAATTCATGCTTGAATTCAATACCAAAATTTAATCAATTCCATTATTACTATTCGTATTATTATTATTGTATATATAAGGGCATCAAAATTGACTTGGGTCTAGGGCTTCATCGAACTTAAATCCATCATTGCTGACTTGGGGCCTACTGACAATCTCCCATTTTGTGTGTTGAGCAGCTGTTTCAGACAAAAAAAATGTTTTGTGATTTTGATGACGTGAAAATTGCTTCTCAAGACTTTTTCATTATAATCCTTATGACTCTCTCTTCACGACATAGGATTAATCTCCTAAGAGAAAATATGGTAAGAGGTCATAGGTACTAATAAGGAATATTCACAGACATGGGTCGTATATGTTTTGAGTTCCTTGCATTTCCTCCTCGGGATAAAAACGGACAAACAATTGCTTTTGTTATAGTATGCGATATTTTAGGTGTACTCACAGGCCTGCGTTTTCGCTTAGGCACGCTAGGCACATGCCTAGGGCGCAAAAAATTGAAGAGTGAGAAAAGAGAAACAAATTTGAAATTACAGGTAATATACAACCACCTTACGAATCAAGAGAGAAGCATTTCTACCCTCAAGAGAGTAAAGACTGAAATGAGATCTATGAAAAAAAGAAATGCTTAATAGTTTGATGCTGCTATGTACTCAAAATGATATTACAATGGGTACTGATTACAATGATGTAATTAATGATTTTGCAATGATCAAAACTCTGAGAAAAAAACTTTGTTGTACAAATACATTGAGAGTGACTCAACAAAGAATAAGGATGTCTAAAAGTAAAATATAGTAAAACGATAAGCGAAGAAAAAGATGGGAATAAACAAGTTGAAAATTTCATTCAATAACGTGTACTCTATGTTGTGATTGCAACCGATTTCATTAAAAAATTTACTGTACTAATTTACAAAAAGGGGGGGGTCCATGATGCCGTAAGGTAAGAAATGAACAAGAGTGGCAAAAACATGCCATTACTCTTTCCTTACGGCTGCCAGTCCAGGACATGGCGAGTCCATGGGTGGTGGATAACGGAAAGACTCTCCAAAGAGCAAAAACAAGTAAAAGAATTAGAGTAAAGGGAAAATCCAACCCGAAACAAAACTGGCATGGTAAAAATTGAAGGAGGGGAAGGTGCTCTGAAAATTGTGGGGATCGGGGGGGGGGGTAACAATTTTAAGTGCCTAGAGCGCCGATGAGGTTAAAAACGGCCCTGTATATTCATAGAAAATAACTCACGTTCTACGCGGAACTTGCTTAATAAAAAAGAATATGATCGGAAACATAATTAAGACAAAAGGATAACCTAAATTGCTGAAGAATAAATTGTCACATACTGAATAATACTTATAGAGAGAATTGGTTCGAAACATCATTATATTTTAATTACTGTTGATTAATCCCAATCTTTAGGAATCTCTTATAAAGATGCTTCGTGAACATGATTGAAGCAATTTTAAGAAGTGTACGCGAACTCTGCTGCTTCTCTCCTCTCCTCTTCTTTCTACTTAGCTTTTATGGATTACTGCACCTACCCGCACTAATTAAGCGTAACCACCATACAATTTTTGGTGCAAATGTTCTACCTGCAGCTACTTGTTTGTGAAGCTGTGGTCACGGTATTTTTTCTTTTTTTGTGATGCAGAGCCCGACCTTACATTCAGAAGTAACAAATTGCTGAGGATTGTCTAGTTCAGGGGTGACCAACCCCCGGCATGCGTGCCTAAGTGTGCCCGGCGGAGTTGTAAAAGTGGCACGCGAAGGCTTATAGAAAAGTTTGAAAAAATAGTATTAACTAAAAAAATTTTACAATTTTATTCAAATGTGGTTATTTTAGTTCAAAATCCCCCTCAAAATCTGGGTTAACATGTTGGTGAATAAATATATTTTATTAGGAACATAAAAACAAAGTATCTCTCAAAAAAAGCTCATATGCATAAAAAACAACTTAATTTTGTAAGCATTTTCAAGAGTTAGTCCTAATATACATGATTGGGAAAAAAGTACAATTTCTAAAGCCAAATTAAGTAAGTACTGACAGTTTAATAATTATTTAGAATTAAATGCTTTAAATAACTTATTTTTATTTTATGCCTACCTTAACAGATTGAACCTGTAAAAAGATTATTAAGAATAGAACCTAAGTAGTGTATTTTTGTTTTTTTGAGTATATTATTTTTAAATTTCCACTAAATAGACTTACATTAACAATGTACTATTTGCGTGAAAATCCCATAAGCTAATAAGTAACAATTGTTTCACCTTTTATTAATATTTGGAAAAATTGGAAGTGGCATGCATAACTTTTTTTTATTAGACAGTGGCACTCTTCCCAAAAAGGTTGGCCACCCTGGTCTAGTTGAAGCAACTCTCACCGTTCTACAATATCGGAAGTTATGTCCAATATCGCATACAAGGGGGGGGGCAACAAACTCTGCCAAATACAATCATAGATTGAATTGAAAGCTTCTGGAAAGATCGTTGGATGCCGAAGCTGATTGTAGCATTAAAAATGAAAACGATTCCAGGTAAAGTGAGAGCAAAATCTCATGTATATGACTACTATTAGAAGAAACTTGATTAAACACACCTATCGCCCAGTAGTAATATCAATAACACTTAAAACTTATGTGAAGGCTAAGCATTTTAAAGTGCTATAAAGCTTTGTCTAACGATTCGTGAATTAAAGTAAATGGTCCGAAAAATCCTCGTTCACATTTTTCTTTAGAATAAGATTTGCATGTTTCTGTAGAATTCTTCTCCAAGTATATTATCAGGATTATCATTTTCTGAAGCATAGAGAAGGATCTACCATCATTTCAGCAATAATCTTGTGGTTTTCTGTAGATCCAATCGTGGCCCTAGAAGGTTGAGTAGTAAGAAGGGTAATATGTTAACCCTATACGTGTATCCTATGATATAAGTATTATTTTCTAACAGATGTGTACAGTTTTGTAAAACTATTATGTTTCAATCCGTAGACTTAGATCTGCACAGGCATGGATGAGGGAGAACATACAGATAAAATCATATATCTTGGTAGACCATCCTAGTCCTTAGGCGTAAGTATTATTCAAACACTTTGGTCAATCCTGGATAACATAATCCACAATCGATAAGTATCACCATTCTCTCTGTGGAAACTTTCATGACATCTGCATAAGAAATAATTTAATAATCCATTAAAAGCCAAACATAATTGAACAATAAATTAAAATTTCACAGATGCCTGATTGCCCTTTTCTGTCTTTCTCAAGTAACTTCTCTGATCTTGGCTTCTTTTATATATATATATAATTAAATTTAACTTGATGAGAAAATGACTATAGCTTGAATATTATAATAAGTTGCAATTATTTTAAATATTTTTATTTTTAATTTTTAGATTTTTTTCCCATTCAAAACTTTTGAGTATTTTAAATTTGTTGTGTTGTTGCTTATGCCACCTGATCGACAGTAACATCAGATCAAGGTTCACGAAATTCATCGCGGCTAAGGGCATCGCATTTTACACCTGAAGTTTAGCCTAAGCTTTTGAGCTCCCATGAAGGTGACAGTGCGATTTTGCTTGGTACAACACGATAGATGGCGACACTATTCGGACCCACTGATTTAACGAGCACGTTCTCCGTATATACTCGGCGGCATTTGGTGGCATCGGGCATAGAACCCAGGCCTTCCGGTCTGGAGTCCAATGCTCTAACCACTAGGCTACCCACGGTCCTGTATTTTAAATTTAAAATGATGCAATACAAATCTTTCTATTTAAATTTAGAAATCTGTATAATTATTAAACAAAGCTGATATTAGGTTGAATTAAATGTTTTATTTAAATGAAAGCATAAAGGCAACAAATATTCTAATTAGACTGTCCCACTCTGGTTCCAATCCCTGATGGGGGACTTCTATGACACAGGAATATAAAAATTAGTCCTATGGTATGATAGGTATAAGTGTCATAATTTCAATGATTTTCATAATGAGAAATAGCTAAAAGGTTTTTTGTATCTGCTTCAATAAATGCTCCCAGTCAGCTATATTTTATTTCTCTTTACTGGAAGTGGGAAACATGACTTCTGCTTCCTCATATATCACATTATACACCTACGCATGCGCATTCAAAAAAGGTTTTTATTTTTAAAAAGAAAATCATCACATCACACACACAGAGAAACTAGAAGTATTATATATGGTATGTGTGTGCTGGGTCTGATTGAGCATAATTATTTTGAAACCATGCGTATCATGGGCATAGCGGTGAAAACCTAAA